>LPNX010216954.1:19725-31665 GCA_001517045.1 Pseudotsuga menziesii | reverse complement strand
GACTTTTTTTATGGTCAAGTTGTCTCCCTTTGTTAGGTAAATTTGGCCTAGTCATGTTTTTTTTTGGGGCCCATGGTATTTGGTGGCTCATGGTAATGACCCATTTTATTACTTGTAAAGAAGCTTATTTAAAGGCTTCAAGGATAAACCTTCTTTTTCATTATGTGTGTTCTTGATTTAATCATTATGCTTATTATGTTTTTCTTGATTATTATATTTTAGTATTTATGAGGCAACATATGAGAATTCAATGTTCCATATAGTTTTTTTCATTAAAACATATGCCAACACTTGTTATTCCAGAGAATCAAGTTATGGCCAAATTACATAATCCACTCAATCATTACATAAGGGCTCAACATGAACTTGGGTAGGGAGGGTATCAATCATTCCTCCCATCCATCCAACCTACATCCAATAGAAATAATGTTTCATATCGTTATTATCAATGTTGTTTAAAAAAACAACTATTATTATGAGAAATAAAATTAAGATTTAAAGGTCAATTGAAAGACAATGTTAAAATTAAAACATTATATAAAAATTTCTTTATGTGCAAGGTAGGATATCAAATTTCACCCATCACCAAAGCATAGCATTTTAATATAATATATAACTATTTCAGTTTTAAAAAATAAAAATAAAATTAGGGAATTACTTTGAAGTTAGATTATGTATTCTAGGGTTTTCTAGCTTAGTTTCACTCTCTTATATAATATTTTATGAATTGAAATGCTATTGATAATAATGATGATGGTATTTAATGTCCTTTGAGACCAAACTTGGTTTATACCTTAAGAATATAAAGATTACACATATCACAAAAAATACATTTATTAGTATTATATAAAGAACATCTTACAATAAAATGCATTAAATGAAATCAGATTTCTCTCTCTTTTAAAATATATAGAATATATATATTTTAAGTATTATATAATTGGAGGTCCTTCCCTCATCCTACACATCCACAAACTCTTTAATCTAGCGGTCAAGAAAGTGTTTAATAAACCTTGGACTAAAAGCCTCATTATTCCTATTTTCAAAAGTGGTGATAAAAATGAACCCTCTAATTATCGGAATATTAGGATTAGCCCTCTGTTAGCTAAGTTATATGATATTATCTTAGAAAAGGAGATCAATGAATGACTAAAAGTGGAAGGTAAGCGGGATAAAGGCCAAGCATATTTTATAAGACATCATTCAACCATGGACCACCTCGTTAGGCTTAGGATCATTGTAGAGCAATGTTGTAATAATAAGTATGACCTACTTTGTTTTTTTGTGTAGTTTAGAAAATATTTTGATACAGTGCCTATAAATAGCCTGTGGAATAGGCTAGAGGAGCTTAAGGTTCCTTTTGAGTTGAGAGTTGTCGCGATAAGGTTATACTAAAATGTCATTGCTAGGTTTAAGAATAATGAGGGATGGACAATGGATATAAATTGTAATATCGGAGTTAAATAAGGATTACCCCTCTTCCCTACCCTTTTTGACATTTACATTGATAAGCTATAAAAGAGTTTAAAAGAAGCAGGTTACATCAGTACAATATTAGTTGGTATAGTTATCACCCTCCTACTTTATGCTGATGATATTGTTCTTATGGATAGTCATCATTCTGATCTCGATAAGAAATTAAGAATTCCTAAAGATTTTTTCTCTAACATGGGTATGATTGTTAACATCGCCAAGACAAAAATCATGATTATAAAATCTAATAAAGACACCTATGCAAATTTTATTTATGATAATAGAAATCTAGAGGAAGTGACTTCTTACAGTTTCTCGCAATTGATGTTCATCACAAGCTCAATTGGAACTATAGCCTTGAGAAAAGGATTAATGGAGGGTCGAAATCTTATTTTGGTCTTGAAAATAATTGTAAATCAACCAATATGGTCACATGGGATAAAAAATAAGTTCCTCTTTGAAACTCGTGTAATCCCTTTTATCTTGAATGGTTATTGTCAATCAAAATATATCATCATGATAACTGACATTAAATTGTCAACCCAGGGAGGTAAGCTTATGAGGCACAAACACTATTTGTGTATAATTGGGATGAAATCCAAACTCATTCTATCAAAATATTTTAAAGAACTTCAAAGCTTATGAACCAGTCCAATTCCAGCCAATAATCTCAACGCATATGGTACTATTTTGGTACTACCTTGTTTAAATAAAATTTGTACTCAACCCACTTTAACATCAAATTTATCTCAAAGCACACTACTTAAACTGTAAATATGAGATATACATTCCAGAGCCACAAATATATTCTTAGAAGTCAACACTATGTTCTTCTCTCCTTTGCTTCAATAAAATATTCTAAGATTAATTCTCAAGGATGAACATTTGTGTATTGGTTATATATGTTGCTTGCAATTATGTTCTAAGACATTAATCTGTCAACTCAAAACATACTGTAGCTAACTCAATGAAATTATTCCATATCTTGATAGCTTCATTCACGTGAAAATTGAGGCAGATATGATTGCATGATTCCACACCTTTCCTATGCTTGATCAATACCATTCCTCAAACCAAAATTTATGTAAAGAACAAAATTTAAAACAACATTGAAACTCTTAAAGAAAAACCAAGGTAAACTTGTCAGGAAATTATCTTTTACAATAGAATTTCATGAATAGAAAGTATATTTAACTCAATGCCAAAACAACACACTAAATCATACTTCACTCAACCGTTTTTAAATCTGCAATCAAACTCAAATTATTATGCCTAATCATGCATTGCGAACTTGGGAAGGAGGGCCTTCCTATCCAAGTTGCATAAATTATTCTAATCTTAAATTAACTCATACAAAGACACAATCACTACAACCCATCACACCGATATATGCAAGTGAAGAGATTCTCTTCTATTTATTCAACCAACAGTCAATTCAGTACGTCCTTCTCATCATGGCATACTTTGTTCCCTACTATCTATCCCCCTTTCTCCTTCTATCATTTAGATCATGTCTCTTATATAAAATTTTGACCATCTACATTCTAGCTTCTGGTACTATAAAAAATAGACAGTATAATTACATCATATGCAAAATAAGAGATTTGGTATAACTGATGTGCTAAGATAGGAGAGAAAATATGATCTTGACATTGTTACATGACATGAGTAAGAGAGCTGGTATAACTACTATGCCAATGTAGGAGAGAAAGGATGGTTCGACACATTCATCAATCCACAACGTATCAAAATATGATCCACCTATCTTTCCAAATATAATTCGAATCTGATTATAACCTCTTCTTCATTCAAAAGACCCTTGATTCTTTACTGGAGTGTTGAAACAAAAGCATTAGTGCAGAAATGGATCCATATGTTGTTATCAGGAATATTACACCTTCTGCAGACAGAAGTTGTTCCTCTGGTCTGAATGGTTCATATCCAGAACAAATGAGTGAACGACAAAGGAGGAAGACCTTCCCTAAATGTTGTAGACACCTGGAATATTGCTTCAATTATGACCCTATGTACCTATAAACATATCAAACATACAAGCACATCAAAGCCACCAGAAAATCATCTACATATCCATGTTAGTGACTAAGGATCTAACAGCATATACATGTGAAATCAAAACAACAGTAATGTGGGATGGAATTCAGCTTTGCATTAAGAATGTATGGAGAAGCTTACAACTGTTGCCTTAGTGTCAACAAGCTCCTCCATGAGACAAACACTTCATCCCCATAAGCTCCAACTTTGATCTCTATGCTCTCCAATGGTTTGGATTAGGTAGTCAATTCAACAGCATAACAATACCTCTATAGTTCTCTTCCTCAACTATGGATATGATCTTGTATTTATAAGGCTCAATGGATAGGAATAGTTGATAGAATTGTGGGTGAGGTGGCTCCAAGATCCTACCAAGGGGGATCTCGAGCTTAAACTAACCCATAATGATAGGGATAAGGGAGGACACGAGGCTCATGATCTAGAAGCCTCGAGAAACTTCTCTTTTTCCCATTTTACCGAGGGTACCGCTTTTGTTCCCTTATGACAGAGCGGTTTAGATGAGAACCGCTTTAAGAACATATCCTATAGGCGGTGGCACTACTTCTCTATAATAGGATACAGGCAATGCTAAAGAAGGTACCACTCCTTAGCCATAGGGTAAGTGTGGTACTAGGTTTTTTCAAGTAGAATTGACAAACATAGCAAGTTTCCACTCCAATTATTGGGATTAAGGGAAAACATGGAAGTTAAGGATCTCATCACATGATGGTGACATGATTTAGGTATAACAGAATGCCCCCCAAAGCATGAGACTTAGAGGGATACGATAAGCGAGAGCTTTGAGAGAACAAGTTGTCACTTCGAGGTGAAAATGTCAGCTCGATCGGAGAATGTTTTCAAGTAGGAATATGTAGTACATCAATACTTTTGACTCATAGACAAATGTAACCAACTCATGGCTGTAGACCAATACAAGGCAGATCCATAAAATGAATAAACAAGCATGGATACTAAAATACAGCATAGATCCATGCGATAGAGGACTCAAACTTGGACATAGATACCGTACATACAACATAGATCTATGTCATACAGACGTAAATTTGAGCATAGCCATGACCATACAAATGTGGATCCATGCTAGATATACAAAACTCCATCGCAGCCTGGGGAAAGCAATGAGTGCTAAACAACTACCCAAGGTATTTGTCTCGTGTTCCACAAATTATGATTATATCCATGTGATTAAAATGTTCTGAAGTCGAACATGGTAGAAACAACTTGATTACCAGCCAATGATGTGAACCATTAACAAGTGCGAGGGAGATCACCATTGATTTCAATGATTCCCAAGGTACCCTAGTACAATCTACTGAGTGTGAATAGATGTATTGATGTCGAACACCCAGTCGATTCTATTGGTCCAAGGTCAATGATGCGAACCTATGTCCAGAGCGAGAGAATCTGTCATTGAAGCATACATATCTCAAGGTACTAAGTTTTTTTTTCTAAGACCATTTCCTAGATAATGAGTTGATGTCGACGGGAATAGTCTCGTCGAAGGAGGGCCATGATGAGTCCCACATAGACGACATGAAACTCAGAACATAGTTCTAGAATGATGTGAATAAGGTAACCATAAATTGACTCAAAAGTACTGACACAGAGAATTTTTTGACCGCAGAGGTAAAAATTCTTCAAATTCCCTTTGAACATCGGGTGGCACGACAAAATACTTGGCAGCATGAATAGACCATACAAACACATAGTGCGACGATGGACAATGCATTCTTTTGAAAGAATCAAAGGAGTGACATGACTCATGAAATTGGATCATCATGGAGATCAGCTGAATACCCAATTTGACTGAAATGATATGCAGACAAGTGCCATGTTCAAAGGTAACGACAAACTACTGCCATTTATTTGCAAAATGATTCCCTTCCCATTTTCCCCATCATGGTTGATGAGTGCCTCTTTTTGGTTTTACGAGTTCAAAGAGGGTAACAAACACTCATTATAGCTCGTCCGAAGGCAAGTCCAAACTCATATGTTTTACGAACCTGAGAGAGGAGGGGTTCGTTCCCAAAAGAGGGTCTCTCAATGTTTAATTTAACAAGTCCAATGAAAGAAAACTCGGCATCGTTCATGTTTAAAGAGTCTGAACGACCATGGAAGAAGACTCCGTAGGGTCCTTTTTCATAAAATAGTTCACCTGAACCGAAAAAGTGATAACCTACCGTCAGATGAACGACCCTTCAAATGTTTTAACGAGCGTGAAGAAGACAAGATCACTCGACAATATTTTCGTATTTACGAAGCCCGAAAAGAGTTTAAAGAAGACTCCACTAGGTCTCTTTTCACGATGAGAGATTTTACGAGCTTGAAAAGAATCAGAAACGGACTCGAACCTTTGATGCTAAGTTTTGAGAGCATGACCAAAGTGTCGCAATAAACGCTCAAAATACTTTTTTCGTTTTATGGTAGTACGAAAATGTCAAAAACAAACTCCCAAAACTTTATTGCTACCATTCTTCTATCCTGCAACGACTCAAAAAACAAGTGTTAAATGCTCCAATAATTGACATTAAAGGATTACAACTGACAGATTTTGAGTAATAGATGATTTTAAAACAAAACTATAGCATGTCAAACCCTAAAATGTATATAAAAGTCATTTAAATAGTAAAAAATCAAAACATTTTACCATTTACCCATAGCGGAGAGCCTTTGGAGCATTTTCTTGGCCATATTTTCAGTCACTGATATCGGGAGCATCCACCATCAGATTCATGCATTGTCAGTTCCAGGTAACAGCCTAGACCCTACTCTTTCATTTCATTCCTTCAATATTGATTTTTGATGGTGTTTTGGGTTTATATTGCGAGCCCTAAAACCAAGGAAGCAAGAACCGCTCTTATCCCTTGCGGGATAAGTGGTACCCCGCTCGAACCGTGACGAAAACATTAAGCATAGGTGGTGCCACCGCATGTCCTCAATGGGACACCGGCGGTGCCGACCATGGATAAATATAAATGGTTGCACAAGAAAAACTAGCTCACTTTTGTTCATTTGAATGATTGGGAATGCTTCTAATTAGTCTTGTGATGGTTTTTGAGAGGTTCTTGTTGATAAAAAATGGTCATATGGAAAGAGAGGAAACATGACAATGACGATGCCTTCGCCGAACGAAATGCGGGTTGTATAGCCATATTGAGAGACTGTGTATTCTTAAAGTTCTTCCGCACACCCAGTATGGTATCACATGAGCGACTACTAGAGCATATACTCTGGATGTGGAATCCAGAGCAACAATATTTTGAGGTTGGTGCTCACATATTGACAGTTGAGGTAGAGGACATCTACTTCCTGACAGGCCTTTCAAGATGGGGTGTTCCCATCTTGTTGAGTGGTTCCCTTGGGGGGAACATTACTACTTAGGAGTTGATAGATCGCCACTGGATTCCTGGGAACAGGACATCAGGGAAGAAAATTCCCATAAAAGCAGTGGTGGATGGCCCTCTACGGACTGTGTTGTTTACCATGCAGAGAGTGGCGGGGATCCAAGGAGTACACCAGGTGTCTAGAGCGCATATTCTCTACGCCATAGAGGCCATGGCGCCTACAGTCTTCAACTGGGAAAAATCTCTACTTTCGATCTTCAAATATCAACTGACCAAGTGTTGGCAGGGGGAGCTGAAGCAATTTGGTTTCGGTTCCATTCTAGATTGCTTATTTTTCGAGAGGGTTCCACAGATGAGACCCCAGGTGGTCTTTACAAAGCTGAGGGCATGGGACCCTCGCATGCAGAGGTGGGTTTGGATTATGGCCCATACTGGAGTGGGTAGAGGCAAGGTAAAGTTCGGTGACCCGTTCTTTCGATGGTTGAGAGATAAAATCCTCATGGTGGATAACTAAGCATATGCGGGCACTGACTTCAATGGTGACCTTGACCTACTGCTCCCACCTAGTGGACAGTGGTGTGACATCGGTAAGAAACAAAAGACCCTAAAATGGAAATAGTGTTTTTATGTTTTGATGTTTTATATTTTTTATGTTTAGTAACGAGACTTGAATGTTTTCATGCAGACGTCAGAGCAGCACGACCTAGGGGAGCCTCCCCTCTGGATAGGCGTACCGGAGCCCATTTTGTACCATAGGGTGACGATGTGATAGGGGAGTTAGAGGAAAACCTAGAGAGGTTGACTCTAGACATCCCGGACGCCTCGATCGATGACCTCCCACTGAGGTATCAGAGGCCTACAGCAAGAGTACTGGGTTGCTTTAGCAGACTGCTATGTAGAGTAGCTCGGGCAGTGATGTGTTACCATGAGCATCATTAGATGCATGATGTATCCACTGAAAGCTAATAGCTTCAGTACTTTTGTATGATGATTTTTTACCTGAAATCCTACGCACTTCAGATGAGGCCGTCTCGTGACCTAATTTTTGTAAAACATGTTCATATATATATATATACAAACTTCTTACTTGGTGTTTATATGTCTCAAATGGTGAATGTATTTTACATGAGTTTTATGTGTCTTCTATAGTTTATTTACAATGAATCATGTTTGATTTTCATGTCATTAATGGGCGATATGCCAATCTAGGATGTAATTAGCCAATGAGTCAACAACTACATTATGTTCCCTAGGGATATGCCTATAGGTGATGGTTTCAAATGACCTTTCTAAAAAACGTACCCTTTGGAAGAGATGGAGAAGCACAAGATTCATAATGGTATAGACATCGTTTAGATGACAAACCACAAGTTGTGAGTCCATCAAAACTACCAAGTTGCGAACATTTTGGGAGGCAGCTTCAATCATAAGACCTATGACTGCTCGATACTCGGCGATATTGTTGGTAGCAGGACCAATACAAACCGCTGCTGAACTGACCAAATCATAAGCTAGGGAATAGAGAACCCAAGAAGCTGAGGCAAGATTCAAGGTGTGGCGGCAAGCATCATCAGCAAAGCTATAGAAATCCATCTGTTCTGCATGACCAAAACATGGTATAAATAGGTGCAGACACTAAACTTTCAAAACCATATTGAAAATACTTAAGCACACTAAAATTCAAGTAATATACATATATACAAGATACTATCCAAGAGAGATATAGGCATAGTACTCTTTAGGTACAACCCATTTCAAGGTTTTCCTAAGGGGATTCCATCATAGTCCATGAGCTCGTAGGCCCCTTTCTCTAAAACTTTGGAAATAACGAAAGGACCGTACCACATGGATTCGAAATTTCCTTTCCTTAGTTTTTCATATCTCTGATCATAAGTCAAAACTAGGTCACCCTCTTTAAAGGCAAGAGGTTGGCCAAAATTTTCATACTTCTCCTTGATGCGTTTCTTGTGTGCCTCATTAGCCAAGGTAGCATCTCTTCTAGTTTCGTCAAGGTTGTTCTGTTAGTTTTTCAACATTTAAGCTAGCATTATGTTAGGATCTTTTCACTGAGAGAATAACAAGCACAGCAATAACATAAGCACATCACAAGAGACAAGAGACACAAAGAGTTTTGATCGGGGAAACCATAAATGGAGAAAACCCTGCAACTTCCTCTAAGATAGTATCACCACAAGATGTAAAACCCCAAAATAGAAAGATGCACTCCAACAACAGTAGTCTTCTTGTCCCAGTATATTTCCTTCTCCACTAGTGCGCCACACTTGAGAGAGCAAGTGATGTATTTCACAAGTGATAAATAGAGAGACTCTCACTCTCTATTTATATTCATCCGTTCACTTGAATTGCATTTTCACACGTAGGCTCAACCTAACAATTACTACCCGAGCCTACACCTTAATTAGTGTATAATAACTCAAGTGCCCTGAAACTGTGGGGACTTACCTAATGACTTGACAAGACTTGTTTACATTATTAATCCTCCCGATCGGAACATCGGGGTATGACAACATGACTCAAATACATAATAGAAACATCCCAGAATAAACATCGGGTTACAATATCTAAGATACATAGAAGAATACATTCCAAAGTTACATATACATCAACACTCCCTCTTAACTAGGAAGGTATTCTTTCAACACGATTTTCAGCACTTGCCTTCTTCTCTGTATCAACTGGAACATCTTCGTCTTCAATTCATCTTCATCTTCAAGTCATCTTCATCTTCAAGTCATCTGGATCTGGATCATCTCTCGATCTGGATCGTCATAGAACTAGATCTGGATCATCACTCGATATAGATCATCATCAATGGACTGGATCTGGATGATCACTCGATATGGATCATCATGGAACATCACCACAGGATCTAGATCATCACTCGATCTGGATCTGAATCATCACTGCTAGATCTGGATCATCACTCGATCTGGATCTCCTGGAGTCATCATAACTGGATCTGGATCATAGCTCGATCTGGATCATCCCTGGTCATCATCATGTGTGTACTATCTCATCATAGGAAGTTCTACAGAGCCAGCCCTTTTTCATGCTGGTTGTAGGCCTAGCCACCGGGTAGGTCTTCGCCCAGCACTTACATCTGACCTGCTCATCAGAAAGGCACGCCCAACACTTACATCTGATCATGTAGTAAACTACAATCACATCAGAAAGGCCCAGCACTCACATTCACCAGCATGATAGGACATCACATCACTAACATCTGTGAAATGGCTCTGCACTTATATCTGACCTACTCGTTAGAATGGCACATTCACCCAGGCCGGAACACATCCTACCACAATGATGAATGACTTTCATCCAGGCCAGAGCCCCTCCTACCATGATGATGAAAGATTTTACACATTCACCCAGGCCAGAACACATCCTACCACAATGATGAATGACTCTCACCCAGGCCGGAGCCCCTCCTACCACAATGATGAGAGATTTGTGCACTCACATCTGACCTGGTAGGAACTGAATCCTACACCCTCGTCAGAATGGCCCCCAGTCCCTGACTGAGCTACCCGGTAATGGACCAGGCGCCTCCACTCTCCCTGAGAATGGCAGTTTCCCTTACATCTGTCCTACTCGACAGAATGGCCAGCACTCACATCTGCCATGGAAGGAACTTTAATCCTTAAGCCATGAACAGAATGGCTCAGCCCTTACATCTGACCTGCTCGTCAGAATGGCTCTCTCAGTCCCTGACTGAGTGTTCCTGGTAGCTGACCAGGTACCTCCATTCCCAGAATGGAATTCAGCACTCATATCTGACATGGAAGGAACTGAATCCTCTCACCATGACATAATGGCTCAGCCCTTACATCTGAACTGCGCATCAAAATGGCTTTGGAACACAGCACTCATATCTGACATGGAAGGAACTGAATCCTCTCACCATGACAGAATGGCTCAGCCTTTACATCTGACCATGGAAGGAACCAATCCTCTCATCATGTCAGAATGGCTATGGGTCTCATCACTTTCTCTTGGAAGGAACCTCGATCTGGAGAACACCAAGTCTCTCTCTGAAGTACTCGAACTTCAGCCTAACCAATGGCTTCATCAATACATTGGCTATCTGTTCCTCCTTCGCAAGATACTGGAGCTTCACTGCTCCTCTCTGCACCATATCCCTGATATAGTGATACTTGATCTCAATATGCTTTGACTTGTCATGGAACACTGGATTCTCTGACAACTTCACGCAACTCTGGTTGTCACAATGTCAAGTAGCATCCAACTGGAGATCAAATATATCAGACAGTAGCTTCCGCAGCCATACTGCCTCACAACTAGCTGAACAAGCTGCAACATACTCTGCTTTAGCTGTACTCAGTGCCACATAGGATTGCTTCCCGCTAAACCAAGAGATCACACCTGATCCCATACTGAAGCAACACCCTGAAGTACTCTTCCTGTCGATGGCACTGCCTGCCCAATCTGAATCAACATAACCCTCTAGGTTAATCTTCTGATTCGCATCGTACTTGAGCCCATAATCAACTGTACCCTTCAGGTACCTCAGAATATGCTTTGCAGCTGTCAAGTGAACACTTCTCGGATCTGTCAAGTACTGGCTCAAGGTGTTCACAGCAAAGCAAATATCTGGTCTCGTGTTCGTCAGGTACATCAATGACCCAATCATCTGACGATACATCGTAGCATCAACCATCTCTAATGAAGCATCACTTAATAGCTTCATGTTCGATGACATAGGTGTGGTCATGTAGTCCATCATTCTGAACCTCTTCAGGATCTCTACTGCATACTTCCTTTGTCCAAGGAAGATTCCATCTGCACTCTGCCACACCTCCATACCTAGAACAATAGTGCATCGACACATAACAGGAGCATCACTGGTCTTCTGTCTTCAACCTTGAAGCAAAGGTTGGAATCCGATTTACTCTTATTAAGGCCTAGAGTCATCAGTAATCTGCCCATCCTCTCGTACCATGTCAAACCTTAGATCTTCTGTAGTCACTCCCTCTGAAGCAAAGTATCATACTCCCTCTGTCTTCTG
>LPNX010216954.1:3851-19270 GCA_001517045.1 Pseudotsuga menziesii | reverse complement strand
AATATAAACAAATGCATAACAAAATAATATCATGAAATGACAATTGAATACTTATCTTTATTTGTTTCGTGGGTATACTCCTTCTTGAGCCTTCAGCTTCATTGTCTTCTTCATTCACGATAGCATCATTTCTTATCCAAATGCTAAGGTGGATAAGAAGTTCTTCAAGAGTTGATTTCTTCATATTCCTCATTGCTTGAGGGATGTTCTTTGGATGATGAGAGCTTGATCTTCAGTTTCTTCCATCTTCCCTTCTCTTCTTATGAATCGATCTTCTTCTTCTTCTTGAAGTCTGCTGAAATATAATCACTTCCTTCTGGAACACATTCTTTGAATGAATGAATTCCACGATCCTGGGAGGCCATTCAAGGTGGCCATCACCACTTCTGCATTCTTCACCACTTCAAGTTGTTCTTGATTTGAGAGACTCTTATGACTGCATGGTCTCTACATTCTGGATCTTCACATTCTTCAACTGGTTTCTTTAGGTCATATTCTGATTTTGTTCTTCCCTTCAATTAGCTTGAAATTATGGAAGACCTTCAACAGCTTTGATTGCAATAGGTAGTGCTCTGTAATGCACATGTGCAAGCCTTCTATGCCAAAGCTCATTTGGCTGTACTATGTCATGGATCAAGGCTTGTTCTGGATGGCCCTTCAATTTGTACAAGCCTCCTTCTTATTCTCCAATCATCGATAGTCTTTCCTTTTGGCCACATGATGACTTGACCATCTATGAATGCAACCCGCATTCCTTTTGCATCAATGCTGAAATGGAGAGAAGGTTCTTCTTGAGTCCTGGAACAAACAATACTTCTTTAATTGTTAGAGACTTACCAAAGTCTAGATTGTATGAAGATTCCCCACTACCTTTTATCGGATATTGGTAGTCATCTCCTAGTTTCATCTTGTGAGGTGATTCATGTTCTGACAGTCTTACAAAGGATTCCTTGAATCCCGTCATATGTTTGGAAGCCCCACTGTCTATAAGCCAATCATCACTTCCATGAGTAATGTTACCTGTGAGAGCTGATATCAGAACATATTCATCCTTGCTTGAAGAATTTTCACTTTCATATCTAGATCTCTTTCTGGATGGTTCATCATCCTCTACAGCATGAGCATGATGTCTTCTTTGGCCTTGACCAAGTTCTTCTTGTGAAAGGCTTCTAACCTCGTCTCCCTCTGAAACTGGAACCTATATACTCATGTAGGTGTCCAATCCATTTTCTTCAGAGAGATCAAATACTTGTATGATTGGAAGTTGTCAACTTCACCAAGCTTATCATCAAGCTATTGTGATAGATCACTTTGAAATGAGAACCTCAAATGAAAATAGCAAAGGATTAGATCTTACCGATTTGAGGCGTCCGTCCTTGTCCCGGAGTTTGCTGATCTAGGGTTTGTCACAGAAACCCTAATTTTCAAAACTTGGAATCTTTCAAAACTAATTGGATAGACAGATATATCTCTTCAAATGGATCTGTCCAATGTACTCTTTTTTCTGAAAACAGTGGAGGGAAGCTCCCGGAACAGGAAGCCCTAGATTTCCAATTTCTTCTGCAAAAATGCCTGTTACTGTTTCTATGATATCTCCGAACTTACTAATCCTCTGTGTCTGCAATTTCTCACTGAGGTAACCTCGCATGTCCCTGATCCCAAAAAGCAGGTTTCATCAGAATTGGTTTCACCATTTGGGATTTATTATCCTTTTCCCAAGGTGACCTGTTACAGAACTGTTCAGAACAGCGAAGTTGTACGGCATGCCACGTGTCACTGGTTCATCTTCTGAGTTTGGTATTTGGACCACCGAAAGTAAAGTCTGTTCCCTTTCTGTAACATCTTCATAAATTCCATTTCGACCTCTGTAGCCCAAGATATTGCAATTATCCCCAAGTGTCCTGTTTATGGATGATTTCTGGAAGAGGCTAGAACCCTAACTTTGAGAGATCGTATCTCCCAGAATATAGTGAATATGAGGCTGATTTGTGGACACAGTGTTCATCTGGATTTTATCTCCAGCCCCTAAAATTTTTAGCTTCTGATACTTCTCTAATCTCGGAATATAGCGACTGTACCAAAACTTAGCAGTTTTAGTATTTAGGGTTTCTCCTAGCTCAGGGTCAAACTAGGGTTTGACTTTCCCGGAGTTTCACCCAACCAAATTTCTTGATCTAGGTCTCTAAACTTAGGTTTTGATGAGGAGAAAAATCCTATGCTGGTTTCACTCAAAAATTCCTCTTCTGTAGAAAGCCCTAATTTCCACATCGAAACTGAAAATGCTTGAAATTGAATTCCGCATCGACAGAAAGATGCACCCTTCAATGGAGAGTCATCCTAGCATACTTTTGCTGAAAATATGTGGAGGAAGATCCACAAAATAGGAATCCCTAGTTCCTGTAGCTGCACAATGTCTTCTTCTCAGGTTAGCTCTGATACCATGTTAGTTTTTCAACATTTAAGCTAGCATTATGTTAAGATCTTTTCACTGAGAGAATAACAAGCACATCAATAACATAAGCACATCACAAGAGACAAGAGACAGAAAGAGTTTTGATCGGGGAAACCATAAATGGAGAAAATCCCGCAACTTCCTCTAATATAGTATCACCACAAGATGTAAAACCCCAAAACAGAAAGATGCACTCCAACAGTAGTAGTCTTCTTGTCCTAGTATATTTCCTTCTCCACTAGTGCGCCACACTTGAGAGAGCAAGTGATGTATTTCACAAGTGATAAATAGAGAGACTCTCACTCTCTATTTATATTCATCCATTCACTTGAATTTCATTTTCACACGTAGGCTCAACCTAACAATTACTACTCGAGCCTACACCTTAATTAGTGTATAATAACTCAAGTGCCCCGAAACTGTGGGGACTTACCTAATGACTTGACAAGACTTGTTTACATTATTAATCCTCCCGATCGGAACATCGGGGTATGACAACATGACTCAAATACATAATAGAAACATCCCAGAATAAACATAGGGTTACAATATCTAAGATACATAGAAGAATACATTCCGAAGTTACATATACATCAACATGTTCAAGTATAAAAATCTCTCTTCCTCTGCGGAAGTGTCTGGGAGAAGTTCGACAGCAAGTTTCAAGGATGGAATCTGACATTGAATCGGTAAGACAACTTCAATTCCATAGAAAAGCTAGAAAGGTGTGAAACCAGTAGCTATTTTCACTGAAGTCCTATAAGCCCAAATAGCGGAGAAAAGGATGTGGTGCCAGTTAGATTTATGGTCTCCAACCATCCGACGAAGCATCGTTTTCAAAACTTTGTTAATGGCCTCGACCTGACCATTAGCTTGCGGATAATAGGGCGTAGAGTTTTCATGATGAAAACCTAGCTTGGCACTTAGTTCCTCCATCATTTGATTACGGAAATGTGATCTGTGATCAATAACTATGGACTGAGGGACTCCGAATCTCACTATCACATGATTGAACAGGAAGAGAGCGACAGTCTTACCGTCCTCTACATGTGTAGGCATGTCCTTAGCCCATTTTGTAAAATAGTCAATGGCTACGATGATGTAACCATGCCCCCCGGCTGAGGTAGGATTACAATGCATAAAATCAATCCCCCATTTGGCGAAAGGGCCAATGGAAATGACGGGGTGTAGCAGATCAGGATGAGTGCGCTTTTTCAGATAAAAATGTTGACAGGGTGGGCATTTCTTAACAGCCTCATGACAATATTTAAAGACTGAAGGCCATAAATAGTTAGCACGAAATTTTTTTTGGGCTGTAGCCATCCCAAATAAATGGCTTCCACATGCTCCAGAGTGGCAATAATTCAATACTTGTTTAGCTTCCTCGTGGGTAAGGCATTGCCGGAGAACGGAATCCATACCACGTCTATACAAAGTGTCATTCAAGATGAGGTAGTATTTTATGTGGTGACGGATATGGCGGAGATCTTCACGGGATAGATTTAGCTGAAATATTTGTGTTTGGAGATAAATGAGCAAATTTCCATACCATGGGTCAGTAGTGCTTATCAGGAACATGAATTCATCCGGAAATGAATCACTGGGCTCAGATTCCGTCGAAGCACAAGGAAGATCACACATGAGCTTGACAAAGACCAAGGATTTCTTTGATGTGGCTTTGGCAAATTCCAGATCAAACTCTTGTAGTATGACTATCCATCGGGAGTACTTGTCCCTGAGAACCTAACGAGTCAGGATGTAATACATAGGGTTCTGGTATGCCAATACGGTGGTTGTGCGGAGCAAAAAGTAGTGACAAAATTTTTGAACGGGAATGACAGTGGCCAATGCTAATTTCTCCACATGTGAATATCGTATTTTGGAATCCATAAGATTCTTACTAGCATAGTAGATCACGTGCTCTTGATCATTGGGATTCTCCTACACCAAAACCATAGCGATGGCAATAGTGAAGGAAACAATATATAAGAGAAAATCCTTTGAATAATCTGGGGGGGTGTATCATGGGTGAATGAGTCAAATTGTGTTTTAGATTATCAAATACTTGTTGGGCTTGGTCATACCAATAGAATGGAGTGTCCTTCTGAAGGAGACGCATATAACCGTGTGTTTTCTCTGCAAAATTGCACACGAAACGACGAAGAAATTTTTCCTTCCCTTGCAAACTTTGGAGTTCTAGAAGGTTGGTTGGGGCTGGTAGAGCTAAAATAGCGGCAATTTTCAATGGATCTATCTAGATGCCATCCTTAGAAACCACAAAACCTAGCAGGTGTCCCGTCTCAACGCAGAAAATGCACTTATGAGGATTGATCCATATGTTATAATGACGACATCTCAGGAAAATGTCTCTAAGATGACCAGGGTGGTCCTCCCATCACTATGAATGAGAAGGGAGGCCGTTAAGGTACGGTTCAACAATATGTTTTATGTTGTGAAACGCATAGGACATAGCACACTGGAAAGTGGCTCCATCATTTTTTAGGACAAATGGTAACTTCCTATATGCAAAGGTTCCCCACGAGAAAATGAATGTCGTCTTGTGCTGATCGATGGGTAAAATCTCAATTTGATTATAACCCGAAAATCCATCCATAAATGAGAAGATGACACTTCTAACACAATTGTAGATAATTTGGTCGATATGCGGAGTGGGAAAGTTGTCTTTGGGACAAGATTGGTTCAAATCTATGAAATCAATGCAGAATCTAATGGTGCCCTATTTTTTGTTGACATGGATGACATTCGATATCCATTCCGTCAGGGGTATGGGATAAATAAACCCTGCTTTGAGAAGTTTCTCTATTTCATCTTTGATAGCTATGGCTTTCCGTGGATGGACTTGCCTTAGTTTTTTCCTGATAGGTTTAGCAGTGGGATAGGTTTTTATTTCATGGACCACAATGGATGGGTCTATCCCCGACATTTCTTCATAAGACCAGGAAAAAATATTGCATAATTCTTTGAAAGTTCCCTGTATGCTTCAGATTCTTCTGCTCAGCATGAACATGCTCAAGGGTACTAGGCTTGGCTGATATGTCAATTGGATTTATTTGAGTAATGTTGCATAGGTTTCCTTCCGAATCTGTGTCTTGCAACAATATAGGAGTTTGAGGTGTGTTGACAATATCAGTGGAAAAAAGGGATGCAAATTCATTGTCTACCAAACTGGTGTTGGGGAGGAACAAGGATCTATGATGATGATCCTCCCAAATAGGCTCATTCGTACTCATGATCTCCATAATGGACTCATCGGAGGGAAAAGTCTCGGAGAGATAATCCAGAATAGGAAGAGAGGGTTCTAACCAGTAGGGCGGGTGGTAAGGGTACGAAGCCATTAGATGAAGTGCATTGGTGTGGTCATCGAAAAGGGTTTGAATAACATTGTACATTTCTTCATGCAGACTCAACGAGGTGGACTCAACAATTTTCTTTCCATTTGGATCGTAATCAAATGACGAAATCATATTTATTGTTGCTGTGTCTGTGTTAGGAGGAGTTGATGAAAAAATCCCCATAAGGGATGAATCCTTCAACATGCCTACCCCAATCGACTGGTAAGATGGAGGGGATTGGCCTAACATAGGGATGTTATTAGTCGTAGAGGTAGTAACATCCGACGTACAGAAATCAAGCTGGTCAATGGTGACAATTCTCCCTAGATGCAAAAATTGGACAGTTCAAAATATCGTCGAAGCGACAGCAGTCATGGTGTAAAACCAATTTCTTCCTAGAAGGAGGTTGTAATCTAACGGGGCGTCTACTACTTCCACTTGAATAGAAACATATTTTCCCCCAAGCTCAACTGAAAGGGATGGTATGAGACCATGGGGATGGAAATCTCATCCATCAAAGGCTTTCAGAGTCGTAGGTGACGTTACAAGCTCAGGAGAGCCAATAGCTTTCCAACAAGACAGAAACAAAATCAAAGTTGAAGCTCCTTCGTCTAATACAATTATAAAGACCCTCTTTCCGACTACTTAAGTTATTATTTGGAAATCAAGTTTGTGAGGTAGTCTAGACTTATAGTTCTTGACATTGAAATGAATCAAATTAGCATTGTCCGGGTCTAAAGCTCCTAACGCAGTTAACAAGTTTTTGTGTTGTGTAGGACAACTTTGGAGTACTTCCAAGGTAGACATTGCACATGGTGCCTGAGCGAGATCTTCAACTACATTATAAAATTGAGTAGCTTGGGCATTAGGGTTAAAAATAGCCTTCCTAGGAGTACTCTTAGGTGGACGCAAAACCATGTCGAGATTAGGATTTTTGATGGTTAGGGGAACAGTAGATGAGGACTCGGGAGAACCAGTAGAGGGAGCTTTTCCTGAAGAAGAATTGTCTTCTTTCTTGCCTGTGGGTTTGTCATAACTCTGAATTCAAGTTTTAAAACTAATAGTATCCAAGGACATCATGTGAATTTCCTCTGAATAACTATAGTTTCCCTGATTGGACATGTGGTCTATCAGTTGTTGTTGAGAGGGAAAAGGATTGGTGAGAACTACTGGTGTGGGATTAGTTTTTGAAAATTGGGTGATTTTGTCCTGACGAGGACACTCTTTGTGAAATAGTCACCTCCACATAGCAGACATGGATATTTTGCTTTTTTTTTCCCTTTATCGTTGTCGTTGGTGTTTGGTTTGGGATTCTCCTGTTGGTTTCCGGGTTTTTTGTTTTTAGTTTTACTTTTCTTTTTGTTGTTGCCGGGGGTTTGAATACTCTGAATGGAATTGAACTCGGTGGAAACCTTGGGAGTTGAAGGAGTAGGGGTGGAAGTTTGGGGTTGCTTGGCAAGTTTTGATGCTAATGGGGATTGGATTGAACCAACAATCCCATCAACAGGGGTTTCTGCTAGTGGCTTTGCAGGATCGGTGCTTGGGAAAGGATCTTGATGGATCAAGTCATACAAAGTTCCAGACTGGGAATAGACTAAGTCCAGATATTGGGCTTGACTAATGGCTTTCTCTGTAGTAATGGCATCACCCATAGCCACATCTCAGGAAATTGGAGGCAACAAAGATTTAGTAAACCAATCAGATAACAACTAATTCGGGATAGGGGCCTTAATAAGTCTTCTCCATCTTCTCTACTCATGGACATGATCGGATATGTGAGTGGAGGTGTTCTGTCACAGAGAAGTTAAGAGATCAGTACCCATTTCATAACGAAATATAGGAGGCTGAAAGTGTGTAAGAAACACAAATGCCAACGAGCCAAAATCCATAAACAAATGTTGCGGAAGTTCAATGTACCATTTCACGGCTGTACCGGTCAAAGTTTGCTGAAAGAGTCTTAAATGAACTGAATCATCCATAAGGGAGTTTGAAGAACACCACAAATGGAATGTCATGACATGGTTTTTTGAATCATCTCCCTGCTTCCCATCGAATTTTGGAATGTCCAATGGTAACTTTACTGGAATGGGAAGCCACGAGGGGTTATATCGAATGGGATCATTAATCAACTTGGATAAATCAGGCAAGTCCAAAGTTTCTAGGAAAGGTAACTGACGATTAGGTTGCACATACTGGTAATATTGATATGGCATATAAGTACCAGTAGGACCGTAAGTAGACTGATAGACAGGTTGTTGTGATGAAGAACCACCGGAAGATCCACCCGCAGGGGGTTGATTTCTGGGATCAGGACCGTTAGGGCCTCCAGGAGGAGGACCACCAGGGCCTCCAAGACCACCAGGACCATTGGGACCACTAGGAGGAGGACCACCAGACCCTCCGAGACCCTTGGGAGGTATACCTCCGGAGCCTCTGGAACCACTAGGAGGAGGGCCACCAGACCCTCCAGGACCATTGGGAGGCAAGCCACTAGCCCCCCCAAGACCACTAGGACCATTAGGAACATGAGGAGGAAATAACCAAGCCCTCTAGGACCATTAGGCCCCCCAGGGGGAGGACCTCCATAAGGTGGTCCTCCGGAACCCCCCGCAGTATGTATAGGTATCCCCCCCATAGTTGGCATGTAGGACCAGTTAGGTTGCCCCCATGGCATGAAAGTATTACTAGGATATGGAATTACAGCATAAGGCATTCCTATAGGTTTGGGTTGATAATTAATGTTTCCTATAGGTACTTGGTTTGTTGTGTAACCATACCCCCAAGAGGTTTGATTGGTTACAGGTTGTGCCCCCAAGGGCTGACCTAAACTGGATGGGGGGTTAACCACATTCGTGTGGGTAGGAGGGACATAAACTATAGATTTCTCTATACTAGAGGTATGCCCATGACTAGCTACAATTCCAGTAACAGATGACGTAGTTCGTGCCGGGGGTTGACCCCCAGCACTAGAAGGTATCGATGAAACAGGAATTGAATGTTGAGCCCCAGGTGTGGAAGACCCAAGAGGATTTGGGGCAAACATAATATCAGAGGTGGTGGGGTTGGTAGTATGACTTGGATTATGTGGAGTCACAGTGCGATCTAGAATCGGTTCAATGGGTCTCATAGAATCGGCAAGTGAACGATATCCCATAGGAACAACTGTGGAACGAGGTGGTGGTGTGCCCAATATGTTGTCCATTTTCCTCTAAATTTCTTGTGCATGGAGAATAGCTACCTGGTATTGTCTACGTTCTTCTTCATTTGGTGAAACTTCTTCAGAAAATTTTAAACGGGTGCCAAATGAGGCAATGGCTTGTCCTATAGAGGTATCCCAAAATGGAGCATTGGGACCATAATCTAGATGGGTAGTATCATCAACATGACCTT
The DNA here is from genome assembly GCA_001517045.1 of Pseudotsuga menziesii. NCBI lineage: Eukaryota > Viridiplantae > Streptophyta > Pinopsida > Pinales > Pinaceae > Pseudotsuga > Pseudotsuga menziesii. The sequence continues at coordinate 10,075 of LPNX010216954.1, read as the reverse complement.
CTATGGGACCATGGAACGAAGTATTTCCCTGAGAAGGTTGTTGGACCAAGGGAGGCAAGTGCGAAGGACATGGATCTCCGCTTTATGCAACCACATTTTCTCCCACTTGGGAGTTGGTAGTAGCTCCTTGGTTGATAGCTTCCATAGGATTTTCTCCTAAAACAAGAATAAAATAAGGTGGCAAGCCCCGTACTAGATATTTTGGACTGTCTTATCTCAACCAGTTTGTATAGTTCCTATCTAACCTAGGGTCTCAAAACTAGAAAACACACCAAAAATTTCCCTACTCAAGCTATAGGCCAAACAAGCAAACTTAAATGACAGGAGGAGTTTAGATAGTCAAGTCTCTCACCAGGATTGTCAAGAAGGTGCCACTCGCAATATACCTCAAGGGTACATGCGTAGTAATCTCCCCGAATGTTGTTTTCGGTGTATGGCTCCAAGCAAGACGACCAAAGGGATTTTCTCAGATAGATAAGGTATCCTAGTGGGGTCTCCCGATATATGCAAGGTACATGGGTGCTCAAATCGGCAGTAGTGTTGTTTAATGCATAACCGTTCACAAGGGGCCTTCCTAGGGGAGGGAAAGAGAGTATTTTCTTTTCGTTTTGAAAACCAAAAATTCCCAAACAACTAATTTGAACAAATCAAAATCAAAGACAAGCAACACAATCCAAACTCATTTTTCTTTTTTGAAAGCAATCAAAAGGGTAAGAATCTCTTTTCTTGAAAGAAAAACAACAAGCACTCTACATGAATATGCACTCTATTTTTTTTATTTTTCTTGAAATATAGATAGATCTAACTTAAAACTACACTATTTTTTCTTTTGGTGAGATAGTACTAATGCAAGAGAGACAAAAGAACACAAAGAACCTGAAAGCTTGTGAGGCTAATCAGAGATCCAATGCCTTATGCTCAATAATGATAATGACCTAATCTCAATAAAAAAAAATCTTTTTAAAAGCAAAAAAGAAGTCCTCTATGAAAAAAAAATGAAATCAAGATGCTAATCGAAAGGTTTTTCTTTCAGTCTTTATAAAAGATATGAAAAGAGAACTAACTGAGATCTAAGATTTCAAAAAATTCCTTTCACAATCACAACCAACAAGCATGGAAGCAAATGAATAATCAAAAAGCCTAATCTAGATTTTGAATTCTTCAATCAAACCAATCTTTTACTGATCCGGCGGATTATTCCTCTTTGAAGATCCAATATGGTACATGGTTCAGAAACGGCGGTTGAAGAAAATCGGACGGAAAAAATACAAAGCATCGGAGGTCGGAAGAGATCTCCCTCCGCAACGGCGGGCGGCCAAACTCCTAGTCTATCCGCGGGGATAACCGGATGCAAAAAATATGAGGATCGGCGGTCGGAAGCATTTCTCCCTCCGCAACGTCAGGGCTCACATTCTTTTCTCCCTTCCGCAACGGCGGAAGCTTAAAGACGTTCGGAACGGATCGGAAGTCGGAGCGATAAGCAGTCCGCAACGACGGCCACAAGCTTGATCGGAAGAACAACGCTTCCGGCAGCCGCAACGATGGAAGCTTAAAGACGTTCGGAACGGATCGAAAATCGGAGCGATAAGCAGTCCACAATGATGACCACAAGCTTGATCAGAAGAACAACGCTTCGGGCAGCCGCAACGGCGGAAGCCCAAAACTTAAAAGATTGGAGAAATAACTTGACGGAATCGAAAAAAGAAGTGGTGCGCCATCCGCAACTGCGGAAACCAAAGTAACTAAAGCCTTCGACTCGAAAACCAATCAACAGCCGATTGCGATTGAGACCGTCGGAGCCCGTTGCTTATCCTCTTCCGCAACGACAGACGAGCAGATGACTACAACCTCCGATTCAAACACGGTAATGTGCATGGCACGGCTTAGCTGTAACAGTTTGGCAAAGCTTTCTTGGCAGTTATGCCACAGCTAGAATAATGACGAAAGGCATATGAACAGTCTTGATGCCACGTTTCAGGGAATGTGAACAGTCGCATTTCTTTGACGTTTTGACTCCTTTGTAACGACAAAGATGAGTAATAAAGGAGAGGAACCAGGGATGGTTCTGAGGGGGAACGATTAGAGGATTTTTTGGAGAACGGTAGTGCAACGTTTCTCTATGATGAGAAGCTTGGAGAGAGCATTTTGCTGTGAAAAGTGTCCATGTGTTGTTCCTTTTGAAGTCGACTATTCTTAGTTATAACTTGGCTTCTTTTGTCTGTTGAAGTCCAGTTTTGTAGCATTCAGAGAGGAGTCTTAAAGACTTTCTGTCCAGCATTCTGTTTTACAGTTGCTGAAGTTGTTTCCAGAACCATTTTGTACCATTTTAAGAGATTAATTGGATCGGTACCCATTGGAGAGAGACCCGAAGACGTAGCCCAGTGGAGGGGGTGAACTCCGTTATCAACTTATGTTTGTGATTCTGGTTCTATGTTTTCTTCTTGGCATCTTTTTATCAGTCTTGTTTTTCATTCCTGTTCTGAGCATTTAATTTATGTTCATGATGTCCCTTTAATTAATCTATTGCACGCATTCTTTTACAACAAACTTTTAATGCACTAAAGTTGAGGTCCTACGGATCATTTACCACAGAATTTTCAATCACGAGCATTCAGATTCTAACACACAAGCCTAACAGTACAGGGCTCAAAGAAAACAAACTCATTTTTTTGCAAAAATGATAAAAAAACTAGTTCTGGAACAAGGCCTACCTGGCACCTCGTTGGAGGGGTCTTGACAGAGCGGTTCTAGACGAGCATCGCTTCTGGATAAAGGGACTCAGGCGGTGGCACCGCTTATGGCTAATAGAGTTCAGGCGGTGGCACCGCTTGTTGCCAACAACACATGTGCGGGTCCCTAAATAGATCCAAAACACAAGGAGAACAAAAAATCAAGTTAGAAATTGATCAGATCAAGGCAAAGACTGATGATTTGACAGTAAAAAAGAGCATATAAAGTCGAAATAGTTCAGATCTGAAAGTTTCAAACCAAAATTCACTAATTCAGATGGCAGATCTGACTGAAGAGAGTTGGAGATGGAGCCTGGATTCGGACAAAAGTTCAAGGACTGAACAAGATCAGATCAACTGAGATTTGCATTGATCCCCAGTGGAGTCGCCAAATTTGTTATCAGGAATATTGCACCTTCTGCGGACAGAAGTTGTTCCTCTGGTCTAAATGGTTTAGATCCAGAACAAATGAGTGAACGACAAAGGATGAAGACCTTCCCTAAATGTTGTAGACACCTGGAATATTGCTTCGATTATGAACCCATGTACCTGTAAACATATCAAACATACAAGCACATCAAAGCTACCATAAAATCATCTACATATCCATGCTAGTGACTAAGGAATCTAACAACATATACATGTGAAATCAAAACAACAGTAATGTGGGACGAAAATCAACTTTGCATTAAGAATGTATGGAGAAGCTTACAATCGTTGCCTGAGTGTCGACAAGCTCCTCCATGAGACAAACACTTCATCCCCATAAGCTCCAACTTTTCTCTCTATGCTCTCCAATAATTTGGACTGGGTAGTCAATTCAATAGCATAACAATACCTCTATAGTTCTCTTCCTCAACTATGGATATGAGCTTGTATTTATAAGGCTCAATGGATAGGAATAGTTGAGAGAATTGTGGGTGAGGTGGCTCCAAGATCCTACCAAGGGGGATCTCAAGCTTAGACTAACCCATAATGATAGGGATAAGGGAGGACACGAGGATCGTGATCTAGAAGCCTCAAGAAACTTCTCTTTTTCTCATTTTACCCAGGGTACCACTTTTGTTCCCTTGTGACAGAGTGGTTTAGATGAGAACCGCTTTAAGAACAAATCCTATAGGCGGTGGCACCGCTTCTCTATAACATGATACAGGCGGTGTTGAAGAAGGTACTGCTCCTTAGCCACAGGGTAAGCGCAGTGCTAGGTTTTTTCAAGTAGAATTGACAAGCAGAGCAAGTTTCCACTCCAAGTGTTGGGATTAAGGGCAAACATGGAAGTTAAGGATCTCATCACATGATGGTGACAGGACTTAGGTATAACATATGTATAATCAAAATGAGTTTTACATTAATAAATCCTAAAACTAATTAAAAATAAGAGATTTGCTAAAAACAAATCATACACCTCTTATGTATTAGTTTAGGCTTGTTCTTGAGGCAAAATGGCTATGATAAAAGTTCACAAAATAGACAGAGAATGATCAAAATATCAGGCTCCACAATTGTGAAGTATGGGGGTGCAACATTTCTAGAGATTCTTGGAGGAAGATTGAGCAAATCCAAAAACAGTTTTATAACTTATAACCTCAAAATTAAAAGCAATACACCTTATCCTATTCTCCTCATAGAAGTGGGTATTTCCCCCATCGAGAGCATGGCTATGACCAGGTACTAGATGTACAAGAATAAGATAAATAACAAGGAAACGAGAGACTTCCTAAAATTGCTTTAAACTCAAGTCAAAACCAACTAAGCCTCAAGCGGTGTTGGTGTAAAGATACCATGGCTTGGTTAAACCATTGGGACATTAACGAAAACGACATTTTCTAGAACATTGATAATGCCAATAATATTTAAGTGTATACATAAATTGTGGTGTGAAGAAAATTTAGCAGTTAAGAGAAAATTAAGATACTATAAGGAGGTCATTAATCCTAACTTGGAAGATCAGAAGTATCTCTCAGTAGTAACTAGCTCATTGAAGAAAATTACTATAGCCAAGATTAGAACGAACTCTCATGAACTCCATAGCGAAACAGGGTGTTGGTCTATTCCAAAAAATCCATGGGCGGAAAGGGTTTGCCATATGTGTGAGTCTATGAGCATTGACGATGAAAAACACTTTCTCTTAGAGTGTCATGCTTACACCCACATTAGATATTAGTTTCATAGTATTTGTTACAATACAAACCTGTGTAATCTCATAACTTTCCAAAACTATAGTGATCTTGGAAAGCTTCTTGGCAAGCTTTTTGAGCACAGGAACAAGATTTAAACTAAACCAAGTATTATTCTTCTTAAGATCGAATAGACCAAAGTTGGTTTAAGTGAATGTTTATCATCATCATCATCATCAGTATATATATATATTCTTTTTTCTCATAAAAATCATACTAATTCTTAATTCTTAGATTAAGAGTCATCAATTTTTCTTTTAATCTAATAAACTCTATGTCACTTATCATTTATTAAAATTAAGAAAATGTTTTGCAAAATTCATGTTAAAATAAAATAAAAGAGCATATATAAAAAAATGAAATTCATGATTTAAGTCCATATTTTAAATGATTATGTTAATATTAAAAAAAAACACCATATCTTATCTTTAATACAATACTTATTCATACTCAAGTTGGTTTTCCAAATGTTTCCAAACCAGAATTGACTTTTACATTTAAATTAATGAACATGCTCTTCAGGTATTCTAAAACTGGTTCATTTCTCATTTTTTTTATTTTTTATAATAAAGCATAATATTCTTTTATGAAAAGTTGCTTTGCATTTTTTACTTCTTTCACGTTATTCCTGTTCCTTGTGAAAATAGCATTCCTGGTAGGTAAGGCCTTTTAAAAAGAGTTTTTGTTCGTTCATTTTGTTTTCTAAATAAATGGTAATAAATAGAATATTTATAATTAAAATTTTAAATTAAATTGTTATTAATGAAGATGTAATAAAAGACATGATTATTGTAAATTAGCTTTAGCAATTATGAAGAATTTTTATTTTGCTAGTTGACTTGATATAATTTTTTTAGCTTTAAATCTTTTATATTTCCACGAGAAGGAGAAGGTCATAAGTTTGAGTCTTATATCCTTTAAACTTAGGCAACCTTTAGAAGCCAAAATTATCGAAGACCATTAAGAAAATCTAATTAACTAAGATTTGATGCAGTGAAATATTGCACAAGTTCTCTACCAAATTTGTGAAGAGGCTCTTGAATTACAAACATGGACATGCTCTTCTCATGATGTGGTGTTTTGATACTTCTATTATTATTATACATGTATATTGGCTTGGTGGTGAGCATCATGGTTGAGGAAAACAGACTTTAATTAAAAATAATAATTAAATCTTTTTACAATGTAAATGTTTCAATTATAAATCTAAAGTTTCTATTTTTTTTAATTTTAAATGCTCGATAAAGCAAAGTAAAAAGAGCAAATCCAAGCATTGAAAAAAGGGTTTAAACACGACGATATTTTATGATGTCCATGT
>LPNX010216953.1:42751-72586 GCA_001517045.1 Pseudotsuga menziesii | reverse complement strand
GAAAATGTGACCCTCACATTAAAGTCACTTAAATGTGACTTTATGACTAAAGTCACTTTTTATAAAGTGAGTAAGTGAGTGAATTTATTTATGAGAAATAATAAATGAGATATTCACTCTCACTGTGATGTTATAAAAAGGAGTGAGGGAGGCAAAAGTCAAAACACTTTTCATTTTACAGATGAAGGAGAGGAGAGAGCTCAGTGAGGTCGAATTGCTCAAGGAGGTCAAATTTCCAAGTTAGGGTTTGAAGGAGGAGTTTCCAGCTTTTAAGCTTGCACAGTTCCCAAGGTGTACGGCCTGCACTAATTACAGGTGTACGGCTGCATTTATTGCTCAGTACGGCTGCTGCAGAATTGGCACGAATTTCGAGGAGGAAGTACGGCCAGGACAGCACGGATCCCGAGGTGTACGGATCTGTACGGAGCATTTAATTCGGCACAAATCCCGAGGTGAAAGGACAGTGTACGGCTGGGTAAATTCGGCACGAATTTCGAGGTAATTTACTGCTGCATTAAATTCTGTACGACTGCATTAAATTCTGGCACGTGTCCCGAACTGTACGGCCTGTCAGCTGTACGGCCGTGGTCTGATTTGGCACGGAAATCGAGGAAAGTTACTGCTAGGGTTTAAAGGACAGTTGTGTCTTTAATGCTGAATTTCTGCTGGTGGAGATAAGTCAGATCTTCATCTCTGATTTTCTGAATTGTACATTTACTGAAGAAATAAAGCTCTCATCTCAAAACTGGTTTTCCCCGTGGGGGTTTTTCCAGGGCAGCTTTGCCAAAAATATTTGTGTCAAATTGTGTGATGTGCATGTGTTTATTTACAGCCTGTTAAATTGTTTACAGTGTGTTTAAATTGTTCAAGAATTTCCTAGAAATTGTTCATTAAACCAGCTTGCTGTGAAACAAGGGTTTTCAACACTTTCCCAATCTGAATCTATACAACCACACGGTTGACGTTCCTTGTGTCTGCCATATAGAATGCCAAAATCCAATGTTCCTTTCACACATTGTGGAACTCTTTTTGCTGCTGTCCAGTGGTCTACCTTTGCAGTGGTCATAAATCAACAGATGTAGCTGATTGCAAAACTCAAGTCAGGTCTAGTGGCCGTAAGGTAGATCAAGCTCCCCACTAGTTGCTTGTAGACGGATTCATTGACTGCCTTAGAATCAGTCTTGGCTGAAAATGTCAGCCCTTTCTCCATAGGTGTAGATGATGTTTTGCAATCTATCATCATAAACTTGTCTAACAAACTTTTGGCATACTTTTTGAATAAAAATATGTTTATCTGTTTGCCAAACTTTTACACTTAAGCAGTATGTAGGAGGCCTAAGTAAGTCATATCAAAATCTGTACATAAATTAATTTTACCTATGATACTGCCCTTGCTTCGTTACTTGTGACGATGATGATGTCAGCTACATATATCACTAGAATAATTACATCATCTCTAATACTTTTGACATAAAGATTGGGATTCTAAAGGACTCCGTTAAAACCCTTCCAAATTACTTGTCAATTTTGATGTACCATGGTCTGTTGGTGCCTGCTTCAAGCCATAGAGAGATTTCTTTGGTCGACAGACCATATGTTCCTTCCTAGGAACCTGAAAATCCTGTGCCTGGCACATGTGTACCTCTTTCTTCAATTCTCCATTGAGGAAGGCACCCTTCACTGTTAATCTATCCCTGAGCTTAACTCTGATTACTACTTTCAATAAAATGACTCAGATGCATACAAAAAATTAAGTCTCAGTTCCGATTTTATAGGAAGCAATACATAAGCTCATTAACTTGTAAAGCATGCATGGCGGATCAAGAAACCAATTATGCAGTACACAAATATTTTACCCTGGAAACCCCAATGGGGAAAACCAACGAACTGGGGATTTATTTAATATTGAGCCAAAGAAAATTATAGAATTATTACAATCAGGTTTTTACATAAATAGAAGAACCTGATGCCTTGAAAGGCGTGCTAGATCGCTAGGTCAAACCCTCCTCTGATCAATGGCTGCAACTGCTATCTCTCTGAAGGAATGCACCCTCTTGCCCATAGTTACATATGTCGTGTCGGCGGATATATCGCCGAGGGTCCGGAATGTAACTTATCGGCAGCAACGGCGAAAATATCGGCAAATGTCGTAAAGCATAAAAAAATATACAAAAGTAACCATTTTTTTCAATTTTTTAACATCTAAAGCAACAACAACATTAAATAAACACATTGCTACATAAATATGAAAATACTTCTAATATATAAGATGCACAAGATGTCAAATGGTGGATCATGATCACATATCGACTATAAAGTTATAAACTGAAAATATTGAAATATGTTCTTGATGGAATGATAGAAAATCACATCAAATGATAAAAAAAAATGTCTCTCAAGAAATTAATCATCATGACTCATGAGGCATCTAGATACTACATAATACAGTGATAAATAGTAGGAATCATCGATCCCCTCTACCCCTTTTATAGGCAAGGGGCACCACTCTTCCTCTGGAAGCAGTAGGGGGTCTTGTAGGTGCTTTGGATGAGTTAGGCGTCAAATTGGAAGCTCCAACTACTTAAGCTATGGTGGAAGGTCCAACTGCTCTACAATTTTGATGAAACTTACCATGTTTAATGAGTGAAAGGTACATTTTTATTAAGGTCATGATAAAATATTTCAATAGTCAATGCCAGCAACATCAAGGTACAGGGATGGGTTGATGTGCTTGATTAAATGCCAATCCCATACCTTCATACTTGATAAAATCCAGTGGAATTGTTGAAATCTTGAAATCCTGAAAACTTGTAAGTCTCTTGAATTCTAAATGGGATCTAAAATTCTACTTTTTGCATATGAAGTCCGATGAGGTTGGAACCACTCTCAAACATCCTGAAACAACTAATGGCAATGTTAAAAATTTAAGTAAAAGGATAGAAAATGAAAGTAAAGGAGAATGTCACTTTTACTTTAAGAATTTAATACTGCCATTTATTACTTTAAGAATTTAATATATTTAGTTTTAATTACACTGCCAAAAACTTAACCCATGCATTTATTTTTCAAAATTCATGCAAATTTTTTTAGTAGGGCGATATTTTCCAAAATCTCCCGATATATTCCCAATATATCGCAACATATTGAATATATCGCGATATATTCAAAATGTCGAAAATATCGCGATTTTTTAGTGGCGATATATCGCCAAGGGGAATGACTCGCGATATCGCTGATATATGTAACTATGCTCTTGCCACATGTGCTCCTAGTTTCCTTCTTAGAAAGTGTGCCCTCTGCTTCCTCTATAAAGTATGATGGAATGTGCCCCTTGCTAGTCTCTGAACAAGTGCACCCCCTCTCAATCTCTGAAGAATGTGCCCTCAGCTTCTCTCTGCCTTCTTGGTTGAAGAAGTGCGTCTCTCTTCTTTCTCTTTCTGACTGCTCAATGTTCTCCCTCTCACTCAACCAGTCTCTGATTGATTTCAATTTGCCCTCCTCAATCTATTAAGAAAGACCCCCTGCTTCTCTTTGCTCTCCCAACTTCAAGATGTGCGCTCTCTCTCTCAGAAGTGCGCCCTTGCTTAATAAGTGCGCTTTTCTCTCTCAGGAGTGCGCTTCCTCAGAAGTGTGCCTCTCTTTTCCTCACCCGTATCTCACATGTGTAATTCCCTTTTACCCTTTACCAATCTTTTCTTACTAGTGACTTTAGGGTTCAAAATCCATAATTTCTTTTCATGCAAAATACTGCATGCGGAATTTCTCATTAAAAAAATGCATGCGTGCACATCTCACATGCACAAGGTAGAAGTCTAAAAAATTTCTGCATGTTCCACCATTGAAGCTATGCAGACTGATAATGTGTTTCTCACACAATACATCAATGCCTACCCTGTTAATGCCCCTTCATGATAGGAATAATCACATGAAGGACATCCCGAGATACAAATATTAACATTCACACCCATCTACTATAATTTCCAGCCTATTTGCATTGCTATGGCTAGAACTAAATAGATTGTGCTCATCTTTTATGTGGGAGCAAACATCTCTTTATATTCTATTTCTTCTTTTTGTGCGCAGCCCTTTGCAACCTGTCTTGCTTTATGTTTATCAAGTATTCCATCTGTTTTGCACTTGACTTTATACACCCATTTTCAGCGAATGGGGTTTTCATTAGAGAGGAGCTCTGTAAGCCATGTCCGATTTTTCATTAGAGCCTCATATTCAATTTGCATGGCCTTCTACCATTCCGATTTTTCTTTGGCCTCTTCATATTCTTGAGGTGCATATAAGTCATGAATGTTAACCATCAATGCATAGTTGATTGTATCATATTTCTTACCTCGTCTTGGTATTCCTAATGTCCTAATCTCATCTAGCAAAAAATCTTTAACAGTGTTGTGCCACCATGTTGTTCCCTTCTTAGAATCCTCTTCTTTCATATCAACACTATCATATTGTTGATTTGGACACTTTGTTTAGTGAACGGGAATTTCCAGAGACTCATCCTCATAATTATCCCCACCCCTTAAAATGGAGGTTGTATAAGTATCCTACCTGAGGTGCCAGTCAAAACTTTCTCATTCTTAGAGATCTTCAAATCCAAATTTGACTAAAATAGCCTTGCATTTTCATCAACCACAATATCTCTACTAAAGCTTACTTTGTCAATATCCAGATCAACTAATCTATATGCGTTGTGACTATCGTTGTAGCTTGTAAGCATTGATTTCTTGCTTATGGGATCTAGTTTGGCTCGTTGTTCTTGTTAAATTTTAGATTAACTTTAAATGACAAGTGTAGTAAAATAACATTCATCACATCAACACAATGGACACAAGAGTTTTTCATTGAGCAAACCTTTAAAGGACAAAACCCCCAAAAAGCATTAGTAGCTCATCTCGTAAATGAAATGACTTAAATTCTTCAAAAAGTTCCACAAACCCAAATAAGGTTAACCACATAAATAGGAAAGCCAATTTCCAGAATTACATCAACAATGCCCAATTAGGGCTTTTTAGAAACTAGGGTTTATAGCCCTTTTCTCTCTCCTGCCCGGAAAGACTGAAAACTGTCAGATATGCTGATTGTACTTGTCATTCTGCCCGGATCTCTTCAGCCTGCCCGAATTTCTCACAGATCTGCCCGATCTGCTCACTGTCTGTCTGTTGCCCAAGAAAATTGCCCAGCTGCCCGTCCGTACAGATCTGGCTACCCACTGTTTTTGGCTGCTCGAAATTGGGTTATCTGCCCAAAGGGCAGATCTATTGCTTGTGGGCAGTTAGGGTCTTCCCGAGACCTTAGGGTCAGCCCATAAGTGGCTTCCGGGTTTGCTGCTGAGTAGCCCGTGGCTTGTAAGGCAGCCCCGACTTGCTGCTTTAGCAGCCTGTGGCCTGCAAAGTAGCCCGGTCTTGTTGATGTAGCAGCCCGTGGCCTGCAAAGCAGCTTGGGCTTGCTGCTGTAGCAGCCCGTGGTCTGCAAAGCAACTCGGGCTTGCTGCTGTAGCAGCTTGTGGCCTGCAAAGCAACCTAGGATTGCTACTGTAGCAGCCCGTGGCCTGCAAAGCAACTCGGGCTTGTTGTTGTAGCTGCCCCTGGTCTGCTGAGGGATGCCAGTGGAGTGGGCACCGTGCCCAAGTACAGATCTGGCTGCCCATATCAAAGAAGAAGCTGCCTGTGAGGTAGAAGGGAGGTTGCCCTGCCAAAACCCCAGCTGCCCGAGAAGAAAGCAAGGGAAGCCCGTGAAGAGAAGGAGAGCTTCCCAAAACAATTGCTGCTGCCTGGAATTGACAATGGTTGCCTGGATCTGATAATTGGCTGCCCGAGATCTGAAGGTGAAGCTAGCTGCTGAAAAGGTAAGGGTTTGGCAAAAACCCTTAAGACAAGAAAACTGGTGGAAACCCTTAGCTTAGGGTTTTGTCTTCAATGTATGATGATGCCCTAGCTAGACTCATCCATGATAGGGCACAGTCATGAACTTTCTTCTTCACCTGTGAGATCTTCTCATTCGCAACAGCACCTGTGAGAGCAAGCGTGTTATAATGAAATGGCTTGATCTTCTTTTATAGCCTTGAGTCACCTGTAAGTGGACAAAATTAGAAAAAATAAAATATCATTATTTTATTCTTTTCTAATTTTCACTTTTACCTTTTTTCTCCAAAAAGGTCCTTTATTTATTTTTGACTTTTACCTATTGTCCAAAAGTACTTATGTATTTCTGACTTTTACATGTGGTCCAAAAGTACTTATGTATTTTTTACTTTACCCGTGGTCCAAAAATACCTATGTATTTTTGACTTTCACTTGTGGTCCTTTTCTTGTGGTCCAAAAATACTTAAGTATTTTTTACTTTTACCTGTGGTCCAAAAATACTTATGTATTTTTTATTTTTGGTTTTAGCCTTTTTCCAAGTGCCCCTGTGGTCATTACCTGTAGTATTTTAATTCCATTCAAAGTACATCATCATAAACCAAGAGAGTTACTAATGCTTTTATTCCACACTCTGTGTGACACCAAGATCAGATACTAGGGTAACTTAACCAAAGGTAGCTAAGCCTTGGAGAAGTATACAAAGCCCATAGAACACGGGTTAGAGTGTCACACATGCCTAGACCCAGTCTAGGGCTTACAGTGCCTTCCTGGTAACAGACCAGGTGCCTCAGCCATGGGCTGCATAATTTGACCCTAGGTCAAATACTTGGTAACAAACCAAGTGCCTCCATTTTCCAAGAGAATGGCTACTCAAAACTAAGCCGAGTCTACCTGTACTAGACTGGTCCACATCGTGGTCTCGGACCAGATGTCTACCATTCAACACTGGGTTGAGTCTACCCAGGGCAGAGCTGGGTCCATATCATGGTCAAGGACCAGATATCTACCATTCAACAGAATGGTTTCTCAACACTGGGTTGAGTCTACCCAGAGAGGTGGGTCCATATCATGGTCAAGGACTAGATATATACCATTCAACAGAATGGTCACTCAACACTGGGTTGAGTCTTCCCAGGGCAGAACTGGGTCCACATCATGGTCTCGGACCAGATGTCTTCATTCTCCTGAGAGAATGACTCTCGATGCTGCTCACAAAAATCAATAGTTCTTTGGAGACCCATGCATATACAATTGAACCAAAAACTTTGAAATAACTTACTTGAGGTTTTCGTCTAGGCCATGCTTTCTTTGGTGTCTTCTTTTTCATTTCCTTTGTCAAAGATCTATTAAATAAAGCGCTGCGTTGTGCATTTCATCAGCCCAATAACTGTAAGGAACAACTTTGTTTTCTAAAATACGACATGCCACATAGACAATAGTGTAGTTATGCCTCTCTACCACTCGATTTTGTTGTGGAGTGTATGGTGTGGTGTATTGCCTCTAAAAACCCCCTTGAAGTACACAAGTTATTAAATTTCATGGAGCAAAATTCTCCACTATTATTAGACTTGGGAATTCTAATGCAACCCCTAGACTGTTTTTCTGCCAGTGCTTTAATCTTCTTGAACTCAGTAAATACTTCAGATTTTAGCTTCAAAAAGTACACCCACATTTTTCAAGTGAAGTCATTGACAAACAACAATAAATACATAGCATTGGAGATTGATGCTTAGGCCCACAAACTTCCACATGAATCAATTCATTAACCTCCTTGGCTCTTTAAGCCCGTCCTTCATTAAATGGAGCTCAATGCTGCTTGCCCACTTGACAAGCTCCACAAAATTGCAATTTTGCTTTTGTTGAATCTCTGGAAGACCATCCACTATCATCCACTAACCTAATCTCTGGAAGACCATCCACTATCATCCACTAACCTTTCTTTAGCCAAATGAGAAAGAGTGCAACTTCAAATATCCATGCCTTTGATGCCATAGTGAACTGGTTTCTTGAACACCCTTGGACAGCAGAGCATGTTCTTTGGCATCCTCTATGCTAACCAAGAACAGTTTGTGATCTTTATTACCAAGAGAAATTGTGTTCTTGCTTCCCTTGTTAACCATGTAGCATTTATGTTTCCTGAAAATAACATGAAAGTGGCTCATGATTTGACTTACTGAAAGCAAATTCTGTTTCATATCTGGCACATAGTATACATTAAGGAAGACCAAATGCTTACCTCCCAATGTTATATGTACATTTCCTTTGCTCTCTATCTTGAACTCCTTCCCACCACCAAAAACCACAGACAAAACACAAGCATCATAGTGAACAAATCAATCACGCCTATTGGTGAAATATTGTGGTGCACCAGAATCAATGTACCAAGCAGATGACTCTCCATGATCTGCTTGCTTAGCCATGAAAACAAAGAAAACAGTCTCTTCTTGGTGTTCTGCAACATGGGCCTTCTTCTATTGAGAGCCTCCCTGATTGTGCTTTTCATTTCACAATTGCTTTTTGCAAAGCTACTTTCTCTGACCTACCTTTCAATAACGATGACATTCAAGAATCTTTTCATTAGCTCATTCATTAGTGCTACGATGACTACTACGATCATTATTTCAAGCAACTTGCCCTTACCTTTGAGGTTTGTTGCCAATGTTGGTTGTGAACTCATATTGTATTTTCACATCTGAATCGCTTTTTCCACCTGTTTTGCTGCAAAAGCTTTGTTCATGACTCATCAAACTTCAGTTTTTTGTTATCAGCAGTAATATTAATTTTTTCAATAAAATGTTCAAAAGCAACTGGTAAACTCTTGAGAGGGTGTCTTCTTCTTCCATCTTCAGCTCAATCACATTCAATTGTTCTCTAATATCCTGAATCTTTACCAAATGTTCATGTAAAGTTTCATTCCCATTCATCATGATAGAAAACAATATATTTTCCAGGAAGAAGGCTCTGCCTTTGTTTGTCTTTCAAGTGCTCCTAAATGGCTGAAACATCCTTCGTAGTGCCATCATCTTGTACTTCTGGAAGCATCTCATCATTGATAAATAGCTTTATGAGCATTGCCACTTCTTTATTTCGCTCATCATATTTGCCCTAGTCTTTGCCTATTGTTGTTGGTCGAGTTTCTTTCCCCAACACAAGTTTATCCAGACAACTGTACTAAACAATGGCTAACATAAACTGTTTCCAGGTATTATAATAATTTGCACTAGATAATTTTTGGTTGCACTCCAACATGATATTGGACAAAGTTCAAACCAGGCATTTTGTCAAATAATTTTGCAGATAAAAGTGCTGAAATACAGACTTAACTGCTAAAAGGATGCCCAAAAAACCAAGGGTTTTCTTTGAAACCGTTGAATCTACCACTTCTCCATGAAATTTCTACCAAAACTAGAGAAAATTATGAACATACAGCAGAAAATTTCACAGATCTGTCAACCAACTGCTGAAATCTAGAAATTTCTCTCCAAAATCTCAGAAATTAATGAAAAAATTCAAAGATACAACTAAAAAACAAAAATTACAGTGAAATATTTAGAGATCTGAAGCTGATAAACAAAACCTAGATTTTTTTTGGTCTGTGGTATGGATAGTGTACAATTTTGTATCATTGTACGATCTGTTTGTACTATTATATGGCTTGGAAAAACAGCTGCCTTTTTATTTGCTGTAAAATATCTCTGCCACCATTAAAAATCTGCTTGGAACCTCCTTTTCTCTGATTTTTAATCTATGATCTAACCCAGAAAGATATTTAAATTTGGCTTTAAATCGAAACAAAATTGATTTTCTCTTAAAAATCTGAACCTAGATTTAAATTGGGCAAATTAATGATGCTCGTCTTTTAAATCAGAAAATAAATACCTAGCTTCTAAGTGTGTATTGAATGAAGTATCTTATCCATCTGCAAACCTGGTAGCCCCTAAGGCCTTCTCTTGCTTTGCTTCAACTTTCTATCGCCATGTCTTTGATAACATATTACAATTTACGAAAACCGAACACAAAGAAACAAAATACACATGGAGAGAATTGAGAGAGAGAAAATGGTTCTTATGTTTCTTTGATGATCTAGCCTCTTTGTAAGTTTTAAGGAGATATACTGATCTAAGTAACCGGACATGTTGAAAACCCTTGTGTCTCGTGGGGTTGTGTCGGACACGGACACGATGTCAACACGTGCCCGACATGCATTTTTTCGTGTCCCAAAAGACACGTGCTCGACACGTGTTTTTTTGTGTCCTAGAATCGGCACTCGAAAAAACACGTGTTGGGCATGTGTTGACATCGTGTCATGCACCGTCAACTGAAATTTTTTGATAACCTCAACCCGATTTCAGTTTCAGCACTGCATATGGTTTAATGCAGTGTTCCACGGGGACGCGTCCCGCAGGGTCGGGGACGCGTTTCCACGTTTCCTGCGTCCCGGGGACTTGGGGACTCCTGGGCAAAACTTTCCCTCCCCAACCATGCCCCTGTGAATTTTTTTTTTAATATTTTCCCATTATTTTCACATTTTACAATTCCTACTTGGTACTACTTAGAAAATAAACTGATATATTTAGTATTCACATTGCACAATCATTAATATACATCAAATGAATTATTATTTTTTATATTTTATTTTATTTTTATAATTTTAGAGACGTCCCCACGGCCCCCCCGAATATCCCTAAATTTGGGGGTGGTTTCCACGTGTCCCGAATGTGCATTTCCCCGCTCCCGCATCCCCCCGTCCCGGAAACTTGGGGGAACATTGGTTTAATGTCCAAACCCCATCATGCATATACATTTAAAAAATTAAAATTTTACTGAAAACTTGAAAGTTGAAACACATGAGATATATTTTCAACTTTTTCAACTCTGAAAATTTAGGACAGCCCTAATTTCTTTCAGAGAAATTTAAAATAGGCAACACACATGTAAATTAAAAGACTCAGATTTTGACCAAATTGGTCTAGGAAAAACCCCGAAGGGAAAACCTGTTCTTCAGAGACAATTTCACTCAACAAAATACAAAAGTACTTATCTTATTTTTCATCTCGAAAAACGTGCCAGAAAGCCACACTGACAAACTGCTGTACAGTGTACAGATTCCTCAAATTCTGCCACATGTGCAACTGTATGGACAGCAATAAATGCTGTACTCTGCCTAAAAAATCGTGCCTTACGGATTTCTGGATCTGCCTTGAAAACTGTGCCCTTTTCACCTCGATTTTTGTGCTGTATGGACCTGCACGAATTGCACTAATTGCTGTACGACTGCATTAGGATTCGTGCCATTTTTTGCTGCTGTAAATGTCTCGAAATTCCTGCTCTCTTTTCTCTTCCTATTTCTTGGAATTTGTGCAAGGGTTTTCTCTCTGGTTCGTCTCTTCTCTCTTGCTCATCTCTCCAAAAATTCTCTTTTGGAATGTGAACAAAATGAATTAGGTTTGCCTTTCCCAAGCCTTTTTGTTTGAGTAACTTCCACCTCCAAATCAATGGCTTAGATTAAAAACCGACTAAATGAGATCTAGGGCGCATCTCATTTCCTCATTAAAATTCACTTTTTAAATAATAAATGAGAATTTAGTGCACACCCACATTTAAATCTCATAAATGCACTTTAAATTTATAATAGCTCAACAAACTCACATTAAAAAGGTCACTCTATAAAATAAAGTCATTTCTCACGTTTTTAAATAAGCTAGGGACCACTTATTAAAGTGTCCTTGTCCACCCTAAGTCATGAATAGACGAACACTTCCTAGGTAAAAATTCAAAAAACACCATGTTTCGACATCTTGAGCTATTATCTTTGTGTTGTTGATTTTTGTACCTAGGAAAGTGTTGCCCTAGGTGACTTTAGCTTTAGTTACTTAAAAGGGGAAAATAAAGTGACCCTTGCATTAAATGACTTGAGATGAACATTTAATATGACTTTAGAGAATAAAGTCACTTTTTGATAAATTTAAGTGGGTGTGTGAATTTAATAATTATGAGATTTAAATGTGGGCATTTAATCTCATCCACCGACCTAATCTAATCTCCACTGTTGGATTAGATGAACCCTAGGGTTCTCACAAAAAATGCAAGGAAAGGCCATTTCACTTACTTTTTGAGAAAGAGAGTGAAGGAGAGAGCTGAGAGAGAGTAGAGCCATTTTTTTGAGAAAGAGGAGAAAACACCAGCAGCAACAAGTTTTTCTCTTGGCACACATTTCTAGGAAAGGACAGCAGTAGAGAGGGCACACAAATCGAGGAGAGGACAATAGCATTTATTGCTGGTCCGTACCAATGTTATCAGAACCAGACCGGTCATTGAACCGACAGAGCCCAAAATGTGAACCGGGCTGGAACCGGAACCGGAAAAAAACCAGGAAAAAAATCTGTAGACAAAAATACATAAAATATTCATATTTTGTAAAAAAAATATATATTCATGTGCATACATATGAATTCAAACCATTAATACACAAATATGCAAAGTTTCTCATATATATAGCAAGTACAGGTGCAAATAACCAAAATATCATCGTGTGCAATACGTCATTGAAGTTTCGATCCAAAATACATCACTGAAGTTCTAAACCAAAATACATCATTGAAATTTAGAACCAAAATTTGAGTTCTGTGGGTCCCCGAACGGCTTCCATATGACACTGTATGGATCTGATTGGTTCAGGTCAGTTCAGGCTCAAAATCCAGCCCAAGCAGTTTGGGGCTCTGACCGGACCGGAAAACCTTGTAAACCGGTAGGACCGACTGGTTTTGCTTGAAACGGACCGGTTTCGATAACACTGGTCCGTACAGTCCGTATGATATAGTTTTCAGACAACATGCACGATTTTCAAGGCATATTTATGGGCATGATTTTTGAGAATTTTTTTTTGGGCACAGATTTCAAGGTCCATATAGCGACACGGAAATCGAGGCAGAAAACAAAAAAATCTGAGTTTGATTTTTCTTGTTTGGAATGGAAAGCGAGGCAAAATTTTTTCATCCGGTTGAGATAAGTTGGTCTAAAGATTTCTAAGTTTTGCTGTAATATTTTCTTGAAAAATAAAATCTTGTTGACTAAATTATCATTGATGCCAACAGGTGTGTGTTAGTGTGTCTTGGTGCCCCTAGAGGAGCCTCTGAGGGTTGAGTGAGTGTCAGTGTCAAAGGAGACCTTTTGACTTTGTCCAAGCCCAAGTCTGAAGCCCTTGGAGCCCTTGGGACAATGCCAAAAGCCCTGAACACCTTGTAGAATGGTTAAGCTCCCCAAGTTGGTTCGATGGTTCCTCAGTACCACAACCATGCCCTTTTGCCCTGGATTGTGTCTTTGGTGGGTTGAAAAAGTTGCAAGAGTCCAAATGACCCTTTCAGTGGTCATTTGCGTTTGATAAAGGTCATGATACCCTAAGAGAAACCTAGGCACCCCACACCTTGATGGTATCCTTACTTTTTGGAGTGGTCCTAACTTTAGTACCCTAGCCCTAACATCCCTAAACTACAAGTCTTAAAAACTAAGTCTAAATTTAAACTTAAGCTTAAGCCCTAATTAAAGATTAATACAAATTATTAAATCAAAAAATTATTTAATAAAAGTTTTTTTTTAATCAAAATTAAATTTGAAATTGAAAAGAATTTAGTAATTAAATAATTAATAAAGCATTAATTAAAGGAGTATTAAAAGGCTTATTAAAAATTTGCTTTTAATAGTTAATAAAATACAATTATATAATAAAAGATCTGAAAATTACAATTATAGTTTTAAAGGGGGACAAAGAAAAAGCACTTTAACTATTTTAATATTAAATTTTAAATTCAAAATTAAGCACTTTTTAAAAATAACTTAACCCAAGCATTTTGTTTAATATTGAACACTTGAATGATAAAACAAAGATAAATTAATTATTAATTAAAATCTAAAATGATGTTACCCTCCTTGAGGTCGGCCCCATAAAGTTTTGTTTGAATTAAAATTAAAATTTATTTAAAACAAAATAACCTTTTTACATGTCGGCCCCATACTCTTCCTTAAAACATATATAAATACACCTTCAATTATCACAATCTAAAAGAATAAATACAATCCATTGAACTGAGGTTTCTCGCTAACTTTGACTGAGGTTTTCGGTGGTCACTCAGCAGCAGCTTGGACTGAGTTTTTTTTTTTGGTGACTTATAATTTCAGACTGATTTTTATTTCTCCTTTGCTGGGTTGTGGACTGAGATTTCGTTGGTCTGTGGAAGAAGATTCGTGGGCAGCAGTTGCAGTAAATTGCAGACCCGTTTTTCACAGAGACAAATGTTTTATGACAGTCCAGTGTTGCGGCAGCAGACCCTTCTTCCTCATCTGAATTTCCACGAGGAAGGGCATCCGATTTTACAGTCTGACTGAGGAATTTCGCTGGGAAAATGTTGTGGACAGAGTTTTCGTGGTAGTAATTTTCAGCAGCAGAAGAAAACAGACCCGAATTTGATGAATGGAGAGTAAATCCGAGTTGGTATGTTCTGGCTGAGTTAGCTCCAGCCAAGCTACTCCGTTGAGTGGAGGATGACAGAGAAATGTTTTTGGCAGCAGCAAATTTGAAACAGTCCCGAGTTTTACTGACAGTCCGAGCCTTTGGAGAAGTGAGGTTAAGTGTTACTACTGCTGAGTGTGAACAGACCCGAGCTCCTTTTATGGTAGACTGTTTTGAGGTAAAAGTCTGATGCTATACTGCTGCCTTCTTACCAATATACAGTCCATTGTTTGCATCTAAACAACAGTGATCATCATCTACAGTACAAGGTATGCATGAATTGTGATGTGTCTAGAAAAGTGAGGTGATAATTGTGATATATTCTTAACTGTAATGACAATGATGGATCTACAGTGAAGTGGAGTTGCCATAGCAGTGTTACCTTGACATTGATCTACTATGATAACAATGATGATATGTAGACAGTGATAATATTGATGCATTGAATTGACAATTGTCTCTTATAGTGATGACAGTGATTGAATTGACAATGATCTCTTAGATGCATGATAATGATGAATATACAGTGATATGGAGTGATATGTTTTGACTTCTGAGATATGCTTGATGGTGCTTACACATTCTCAGTGATAAGTACAGTACATGATGATGGTGTACAAGGAACAGTATTAAATGAATACAGTGGTATGATGATATGTATGCTATTCACTCTGATTTGATAATACTGATGGCATGATGCTTACCATGGTGTGATGACATACTTCTATGCACTATGATGTGTACTTATTACATATATATTACATGTTGATGATGAGTGCACATACTTGATGATGATAGTACTTACTGATTGATGATGGTTCATACTTGATGACATTGATGCAAACTCTATGATGATGCATGATTGTGTATAGAGCAGTGTGTGTGGCAGTGATAAGGCTGACTTGGCAGTAAACAGAGTGTAGAGGTTATCAGCAGCAGAGTTTGGTGCATGACAGGTCCACAGGTTCAACAATCTTCTTCTTATCAGGGTGGCAGGACAGGGCAAGGAAAGGAGGTCGTAGCCTCCTTCCGGTGGAAGTCGAAAAATTAGGGAGTGGCAGCTTCCTTCAGGTCGTAGCCTCTTTCCAGTTGAAGTTGGAAAATTAAAGTCTATATAATAAGGGAGTTGTTCCCTCCTTCCAGTTATTTCTGGAAAACTATTTTTTAAAAAGGCTTCCATGGTTTTACCCCTAGAACTTGGGTTTCCACGTCAAAAACTATTGTGTACTGTGCATTTTGTTATTTTTATACACGTTGATGATGTGCTGTGATTGGTGATCAGCAACCTACTTTTGATTAAAGTTCTTAAATAGTACAAATACTGATTCACCCCCCTCTCAATATTTCAACAAATCTCTCTCTTAACAGGTTTTCTCCTTGTGGGTTTTTCCTGGGCAAGTTGCCAAAAATGACTGTCTGAAAATTTCATGGTGTGCATTTAATTTTTTTTCTGCCATTAAAGTTGAGTTACAACAGTGTTTATTTCAGTCTGAAATTTTATGTAATTTCCAGCCTAATGCATTTTTGGGTTGGGCATTAAACTGAGATAATTTTTGACATTTAAACCGGTGGCTGAAATTGAGAAAAACTTACATGGTATTAGAGCTGAGTGGGGCAGAAAATTTATTTTTGCAGACAAAAAAGTAATTTCCAGAATTCATAAATTTTCTTTTGATAGTAGCAGCATTTTGTTGAAACTTGTTTTTTGATAAATATGACTGCAACTGGTTTGAGAATGGAGGATAGGCTTGATGGGGCTAGGAATTTTATTCTGTGGAAAGCTAGGATTTTGCTTGTGTTGGAGGAAAATGAGTTGTGGGAGGAGGTAGTCAGAAATACTACAACTAATCCCCTTGCTATTCCCGCTTCTACCGATGCGGTAGCATTGCCTGCCTTCAACAAGAAAGATATTAAGGCCAGGAGCATTATCCTAGATGCTGTTAAAGACCATGTGATTCCACACATTTCAGGGAATGATCGTGCACATGAAATGTGGAGCTCTTTGACCGGCTTGTTTCAGAGTTCAAATGTGAATAGGAAAATGGTTTTGAGGGAGAAGCTGAAGAGTATCAGAATGGTCAACTGAGAGGCTATATTGTCTTACCTTACTAGGATCTCTCAGGTGAGAGATGTGCTTGCAGCAGTTGGGGAGGTTGTTCCTAATGCAGAGCTAGTACGGACAACCATGAATGGAGTGTCAAAGCCGCCTTGGGTTGTGTTTGTGGAGGCTTTGGTAGCTAGGGAGACCTTACCTACATGGGACAGGATATGTGATGATTTTGTCCAAGAGGAGACTCAGAGGGGTCTTGTGCAGGGCAATGCTTCTACTAGTAGGCAGGATGAGGAGGATGTGGTCTTGACAACAAAGGGGAAGAAGAAGAACAAGAAGGGTCCCAATAAGGGTGAGGCCACGCAACAGGATGGGCAGAAGAAGGATCTGAGCACTGTAAAGTGCTTTGCTTGTCAGAAGATGGGACACTATGCTGGGTAGTGTCCGAGCAAGAAGAAGAAAGCAACAACAAACAGTAGCTTCGGCGGAGGTTGATGATTTTGCAGTGAGATTTCAGAGAGAGTTTTCTCTGTGCATTGGACATATTGATAGAGAGAGAGCATCTATTATCACCATGCGGGTGTTGATAGAGAAAGGGAGTTTTCCTTGTTGACAGACCATTCCTACAATGCATCTACTTCCAGCACTTGGGTGTATTGATAGCGGAGCATCGAGCCACATGACAGGTTGTCGAGAGATGTTCTCTGAGCTTTCATAGACAAAGACTAATGTGGAGGTGGTGTTGGGAGATGACTCATCGGTCGGAGTAGTTGGGCGTGGTACCATTACCTTTCAGAGGGAGTCCATGAGTCCCATGGTTTTGAGAGATGTATTGTATGTACTTGGGATGAAAAAGAACCTGGTTTCAGTTTCCATGATTGAGGATTAGGGTCTTGGGGTGTCCTTCCTAGATGGACATGTGCGTGTGTTTCCCAAGACTGCAGGACCATTTGCTTCATTTTTCATTGGAGTTAGATGCAGGAAACTGTACAGGCTCTTATTTCAGCCTCAACACGCCTTGGCACATAGCAGTGACAATGAACTTTGTGAGCTGTGGCATAGGCGGATGGCTCACTTGCATCATTCAACTTTGGGGTTGTTGAGAGCATATGGTTACAAGTTTACCTGAGTTCAGCTCATATCATAGTGATGTTTGTAGGGGGCGTGCTTTGAGAATGTACACCAAGACTGCTTTTCCTAGCAGTGACAGCAGGTCAACAGGGATTCTTGACTTGATGCATTCAAATTTGTGTGGACCGATGTCATCTGTTTCCTTGAGAGGATATGAGTACTATGTGACATTCATCGATGATCATTCCAGGAAGACCTGGATCTACTTCCTGAAGAGCAAGAAATTTGAGGAGGTCTTACAGAGGTTTCAAGAGTTCAAAGCTCTTGTGGAGAATCAGATAGGGAGGAAGATACGGGTTCTTAGATTGGATAACAGGGGTGAGTATACCTCCAAGGGGTTTGATGGATATTGTAGACAGGAGGGTATCAGGAGGCAATTGACGGTTCCATACACTCCAAAGCAGAATGGAGTGGCGAAAAGGAAGAACAGATCTATTGTTGGAGCAACCAGAGCTATGTTATATGACTAGTCACTTCCTTTTTTCCTTTGGGTTGAGGCATGCAGTACAACTGTTTATCTTCAGAACAAAAGTCTCCATTGTGCCGTGGGGAACATGACACCTGAGGAGTGTTTCATAGGAAAGAAGCCTAAGGTCAACCATTTTCGCATATTTGGTAGTTTGACTTACTCTCATGTCCCTTCTGAGAAGAGGACAAAGTTGGAGCCCACCACAGAGAAGGGCATCTTTGTGGGCGATGATGAGACTTCGAAGGCCTTCTGTATTTACCTTCCTTCTCAGAGGAAAGTTGTTGTGAGAAGGGATGTGAAGGTTGAGGAGGAGTGGGCCTTTAGGAAGTCTAGAGAGTTGGAGCAAGTTCCTGCACCTCAGGTTGTTTCTTAGGTACTGTCAGTACAACAGACAGGTTCATAGGTTCCTGGAGTTATTGGACCACACAGTATGGGCACAGGTTCACCGGTTTCAGTGGTTCAGCCAATAGGGTCTTCGGGGACAGGTTTTGGGCCTTAGATTATAGGTTCATCATATAGAGGATCAGGATCACAGAGTTCGCCAGTTGCTGGTACACTAGCTGCTGGTTCACAGGTTGCTGGGGATTCTAACTCTGGTAGTTCATTAGATGAGGACAAACCAGCGTGGGAGCAACCTTCAAGGAAGAAGAAGCCTAAGTGGCTTTGAGAGACCTTAAAGGAAGCTTAGGAGTTTGGGACACCCAGGGAGCCAGTGAGGGCTATTCAGATGACAGACAAATTGGGCATGGCATTAGTGGGTAGTTTACGTGATTCAAAGCCTTCTACTTTTGAGGAGGCCTCCCAACATCATGTTTGGCGAGATGCCATGATGGATGACTACCATTCCATCATGAAGAATGATATATGGGAGATAGTTTCAAGACCTGAGGGGAAGTCAGTGGTGACTTCTAGGTGGCTTTACAAGCTAAAGCATGTTGCAGATGGTAGTGTGGAGAAGTACAAGGCTAGGTTTGTAGCACGGGTTTTTTTACAGGTTTAGGGAGTGGATTATGATGAGACCTTTGCACCGGTTGCTTGGTATACTTTGATCGCGACATTGATTTCCGTTGCAGTGGAAATGGGTTGGAAGATTCATTAGATAGATGTGAATACCGCATTTCTCAATGGAATCATTCAGGAGGAGATTTATGTTGAGCAACCTCAGGGCTTTGAGATTCATGAGAGAGTCTCATGTTTGCAGGCTGAAGAAATCCTTGTATGGGCTGAAGCAAGCTCCTAGAGCTTAGTACTCCAGGATCGATTCTTACTTGCAGCGGATGGGGTTTCAGAAGAGTGAGGTAGATCCCAATCTCTATTTCATCATGGTTGGAGATGATTCGCTCATTCTTCTGTTATATGTTGATGACTTATTTATCACAGGAGGAGAGAGACCCATTGCAGCTTGCAAGAAAGATTTTTCTTCAGAGTATGAGATGATCGATATTGGGTTGATGCACTATTTTCTGGGATTGGAGGTTTGGCATGAGCTTGGACATATTTTTTTGGGACAGGGAAAGTATGCTGTTGATATTCTGAGGAGATTTAGCATGGAGGATTGCAGGTCGATGTCTACCCCGATGGTCATCAACTGGAAGAAGCTTCATGCTTATGAGGGAGAGTTGGTGGATCCTACTCTATACCGTCAGCTCATTAGTTCTTTGATGTATCTGGTCAACTATCGGCCAATTTTGTGTTTTGCGGTGAATACTCTCAGTCACTTCATGGTTGAGCCTAGGAAAGTGCACTGGGTAGCTGCAAAACATGTGTTGCGTTACCTTGCAGGGACAGTGGAGTATGGTTTGGACTACAGGAGGTCAAATGGGATTAGGTTGATTGGCTTTACGGATTCAGATTGGGAAGGCAGTGTGGCAGATCGGAGGAGCACTTTCGGATGTTGTTTCAGTTTGGGCTCGACAGCAGTGTCGTGGTTCAGTCGAAAGCAAAAGTCTGTTGCTTTGAGTTCTGCAGAGGTTGAGTACATGGCATCTAGTTAGGCCAGTTGCGAGGCGCTGTGTCTTCGCAAG
Source organism: Pseudotsuga menziesii (assembly GCA_001517045.1). Classification (NCBI taxonomy): domain Eukaryota; kingdom Viridiplantae; phylum Streptophyta; class Pinopsida; order Pinales; family Pinaceae; genus Pseudotsuga; species Pseudotsuga menziesii. The sequence goes on along the minus strand of LPNX010216953.1, from coordinate 52,533 downwards.
TTGCTGGTGAATTTATTTGATCAGGAGCTGAGGCCTAGGTGATCTACTGTGACAATTAGAGTTGCATCCAACTCTCTGAGAATCCAGTATTTCATGACCGGTCAAAGCATATTGAGATCAGGTATCATTTCATTCGAGATTATGTTCAGAGAGGAGCAGTGACTTTACAGTACATTTCCACTGATGAGCAGGTTGCAGACATTCTGACGAAATCGTTGGGGAGGGGCAAGTTTGACTTCTTTAGAGACAAGTTGGGAGTGGTGCAGAAAACTTTCCTCGGTAAGAGGGAGTGTTGATTTTTGTACCTAGGAAAGTGTTCCTCTAGGTGACTTTAGCCTTAGTCACTTAAAAGGGGAAAATAAAGTGACCCTTGCATTAAATGACTTGAGATGAGCATTTAATATGGATTTAGAGAATAAAGTCACTTTTTGATAAATTTAAGTGGGTGAGTGAATTTAATATTTATGAGATTTAAATGTGAGCATTTAATCTCATCCATTGATCTAATCTAATCTCCACCGTTGGATTAGATGAACCCTAGGGTTCTCACCAAAAAGGCAAGGAAAGGCCATTTCACTTACTTTTTGAGAAAGAGAGTGAAGGAGAGCGCTGAGAGAGAGCAGAGCCATTTTTTCTGAGAAAGAAGAGAAAACACTAGCAGCAACAAGTTTTTCTCTTGGCAATCAGAGTTTGCATCCAACTCTCTGAGAATCCAGTATTTCATGACCGGTCAAAGCATATTGAGATCAGGTATCATTTCATCCGAGATTATGTTTAGAGAGGAGCAATGACTTTACAGTACATTTCCACTGATGAGTAGGTTGCAGACATTTTGACGAAATCTTTGGGGAGGGGCAAGTTTGTCTTCTTTAGAGACAAGTTGGGAGTGGTGCAGAAAACCTTCCTCGGTAAGAGGGAGTGTTGATTTTTGTACCTAGGAAAGTGTTCCCCTAGGTGACTTTAGCCTTGGTCACTTAAAAGGGGAAAATAAAGTGACCCTTGCATTAAATGACTTGAGATGAGCATTTAATATGACTTTAGAGAATAAAGTCACTTTTTGATAAATTTAAGTGAATGAGTGAATTTAATATTTATGAGATTTAAATGTGAGCATTTAATCTCATCCACCGATCTAATCTAATCTCCACCGTTGGATTAGATGAACCCTAGGGTTCTCACCAAAAAGGCAACGAAAGGCCATTTCACTTACTTTTTGAGAAAGAGAGTGAAGGAGAGCGCTGAGAGAGAGCAGAGCCATTTTTTCTGAAAAAGAGGAGAAAACACCAGCAACAACAATTTTTTCTCTTGGCACACATTTCGAGGAAAGGACAACATTAGAGAGGGCACAAAAATCGAGGAGAGGACAACAACATTTATTGCTGGTCCATACAGTCAATACGGTACGGTTTTTAGTACAACATGCACGATTTTCGAGAATTATTATTATTATTATTTTATTTGGGCATGGATTTCGAGGTCCATAAGGCTAGTCCGTACGGTACAATCCGTTCGTATAGTGGCACAAAAATTGAGGCAGAAAAAAAAAATCCGAGTTTGATTTTTCTTGTTTGGCACGGAAAATGAGGCAGAAAATTTTCATTCGGTTGAGATAAGTTGGTCTGAAAATTTCTGAGTTTTGCTGTAATATTTTCCTGAAAATAATCTCTCTCCTATAACAGGTTTTCCCCTTGTGGGTTTTTCCTGGGCTAGTTGCCAAAAATTACTATGTATGAAAATTTCATGGTGTGCATTTAATTTTTTTTTTCTGTCATTAAAGTTGAGTTACAGCAGTGTTTATTTCAGTCTGAAATTTTATGTAATTTCCAGCCTTGTGCATTTATGGGTTTGGCATTAAACTGAGATAATTTTTGACATTTAAACTGGTGGCTGAAACTGAGAAAAACTTACATGTGTTTCCTTGTGATTTGTTAATGACAGAATGCGTAATGTGTATTGATTCTAATTTCTAATTAGTAATTTCTATTGAACATTTGTATATGTTCTAGTTTCTAAAAAAAATTGGATCTCTCTCTCTCTCTCTCTCTCTCTCTCTCTCTCTCTATATATATATATATATATATATATATAACGTGTCCTCCATGCCTTGATTCCGTGGGTCACCGTGTCTGTGTCGGAAACTCATATTTTTCGTGTCCTTCGTGTCCCATGTCCTTGTGTCAGGTGACTTAGACACTGATGTATTACCCTTTGATGGTGATGCGCTCGGGGTTCTAGCCTAGCTTGAACATTATATTTTGTTATTATGTTGGTATCATGTGGAGGAGTTTGTTAGGAAATATCACTTTGTTTTACATGGTACAACACTTCGATGGAGCGCACCCGTTTGTTGGCACTCATGTTGAGGCAGATCACCAGTATTTTATATTATTTTGCTTGATGGAAGGGCCATCCACCTGGTCTTTGAGTTGGTTGTGCTGCATGTGGATTTATGGCATGGTAGATACTATTTTTAGAGGTTTGTTATACAATGGAAGTTGTTATGAGGTGGTTATGAGGGCACCCTTACTCTATTATTTATGTCTGACATATGGTTAGCCATTTCTTTTTCTTATGGAGCACCCTTTTTCTTGTTCACATGTGTGAGGAGGTTGGTACACTTCCTTAAGGCACACTCATGTGGAGTTGCTTGAGCATTGAGTATTTTATTGTTGTTGACTCCTTTGCACAAGTCTTAAGAGTTCTAACTACCTTGGAGCATATTTATTTATTATCAAGGTGGTTACAATTTGGAGAAAGAACCCATGAGGACATTTGCTATATTAGGAGTTTTGACCAAGCCTTTCTTATGGAGCATTCCATCTAGTTGGCATCTTGCACACCTATCCATGGAGTTGGTTGGAGTGCCTTACAGTGGGACTCACACATGTGACTTTGCCTACTTGCTTATGCACATTGTGGACCGCATACTATTTTGAGATGGTGGTTTTGGAGCGCTCTCCTAGGGGAGAATATTTTATTATTTCTTAACTTGTGCATCTTGGAGGAGTTTTCTATGTGGATCTTTGAGCACATTTTGCTATGTTGGGGAGTATTTTATTATATTTCGCATGCATGCATCTTTGAGGGTGCACCTATTGTGGACATTTTAGCATGTCGACTTGTCAACAGCCTTGTTTATGGAGCCTTATCTTGCACATTTCTTGATATTTTAGATGGGGCAACCTCTCTCTGAGAGAATGGACATCTTTTCACTTGTCAAACTTGAAGAGATAAGACCTAACTAACTCCAATATTTTATCATTTCTTTGACTTGTCATGAAGTTAGTTAACAAATAATGTATTTTATTGTAAGAGAGACTTAGCTCTCTTTATATAAAGGAGCTTTCTCTCCATGTTGATGGGTAATTGGTAATTGGGTGTTTAAGGATTTGGAGTAGAAGTGGGAACTAATAAAGGAGGAGATGGACATAGAGCTCTCTTGTATATCAGCCTTGGTATTGATCCACTTTGTTATATGTTCTTGTTATGCTCTTCAATTGTTGTTTATATGTCGTAGAATCATCTTGTTATCATACTTATGTGAGGGCTTAATAATGAACCCAGTATTTACTTAGGAATAAGCAATGTGAGGAGGTTCTCCCTCAGCTTTATTTGATGTTTTATTTCTGTACTTGTTTTCCATCCTTCTTTCAACTAAGTTGCAGATTTTGGAAGTACATTTCAGCCATAGAAAAGCAGTTTTGCATTTGTATTGATGAGTGGCACCCCTACCCCACCAATACTTGATTCTGTAGCTTATTTTCAGCAAATACATAGGGGTAAAAGTTCATCAAACTAGTCCCTTTTTACCTTAATTACACACTTTTATAATGAATATATCAAATAGTTCCATCATCCATTAGATGGTTGGATGTGGCACACTAGTCTTTTCTACCATGTTGCCTACCTCAAAGTGGTTGATTGTGACACACTAGTTCGCTCATTTATTCAATGTTTCATGACTCCATTAGTTCAATGGGTTGATAGGCACTACATAAGCATTAACTTGTGTCTATTATTCAGCAATGGATGTCCTACTTCATAGACAAATTCAGATTTGGTGACAATGGCATGTGAAAAAACTCGCTAATAAAATATATCATTTCATTCAACAAAGAATTAAGTGAATTTTGTTATAACTACACATATCCAAACAGGAAACAAATACAAACATGCTTTATAACTTCAAATTTGATCAAAACATATGTCAAATCAAATGTCACGACTGAAAACATGTAAATTAAAACCTTATATATTGTTCAAAAACATGTTTTATATATATATAATATGTTTCTTTTTTTTCAAATGTGGTTCACAAACCCTCCAGTGTGCTGCTATGTCCAAAGGAAGAAATCACAGGGGGCCCACCCGAAGGGGCCTCACCCCGTTTACAGAGCCAACCCAATGGGGACATCAAGTGAGGCCCTTATAAAGCAGTGTATAGCCATTCACAACTTACAGCACTAAACGACTTGAGCTAGCCCACCGGGCTATATATATATATATATATAGTGATTTTTTTTAGATTAAAAAAAGTTCTAAAATTTACCAAATCTAAAGCACCAGCGATTTTAATGCCAATCTAATCAGCCAGGTAATTTTTTTATAAATAATATAGAAATTGTTAAGATTTGTTTTTTTTGTTAAACTTGCCAAAACAAACAAAAAAAAGCAGCGGCGAATTTTTATAATTTTTCTTTTGGCAAGTTTAACAAAAATACAAATCTTAACAATTTCTATATTATTTATAAAAAATTACCTGGCCGATTCGATTGGCATTAAAATTGCCGGTGCTTTAGATTTGGTAAATTTTAGAACTTTTTTTAATCTAAAAAAAATCACCATATTTGATGATGAAGATGGTAGATTATTCTCACTTATTTTGCTGGTAGAGAATAAATATAATACTCTCGCCGATTTGGTGTACTGTAACATGAATATGAAGATGCTTTGGCATATTGCGTGTATTGGATTTTCAAAAAGAAGGTTTTGTACTGATTCTGATAATGATATTCTGGGGACTTCTTGATGCATAATGTCATAAATCCTGTATTAACCTAGACCATTATGGAAAACATATATCATCTGTGGTTTGTTCTATATTTATTATTTAAAACCAAATGGTTCATCATCTGCATTTTTCAGAGTTCTTCCAGTGTCGAGAATTTTATTAAACTGGTAACTGTGGGATAAGGTTTGAGGCTAGCCTTGAATATTTTGTCTGCATATTTTACCTGGCTTTTATTATTTCTAATATGTTTTTACTTGAGCAGGGTGGCTTCTTGTTTCGTCACAATTAGCATCCCCTGTATTGGTGCTGAATGAGTTGCATGTTATTAAGGTTGTTTGCAGTACTCCCTCTCACATTTTATGCTGCGTTTCCTATTCTTTCAGAGATGGTCTCTCATCAGAAAACGCCATGGTGTTCCAAATCAAGGCAACCCTGGGAACTCAAGCACGTTATGTGCAACTTTAGATGCAACACAGTCCATAGCTCAAGCAGTTCCTGTAGCTATTAGTACACCAGCGGGTGTTGCCGTAACTACAATTACTGGTACTGTCGAGTTCTGTAGTTTTTGGATTTGTGACTTTTATGTGTCTGCTTTCTGTATTTTAGAATCTTTCATGCATATTAGTGAGAAATACTGAATGGTACTTTTAAGTTTAATTTTTAACGAAATGAAAGTACCATATTCATGTCCTGCAGTCACTGCAAATTCCACTGGAGCAACAGCTGCGATGACATCATGCAGTTCAATGTTACAGCCCATGGCTTTAACTGGAATGGGGACGTCTTTCACTCAATCAACTGCCGGAGCAATATCAGATAACTCTGCATCTCATTTGCATCAAGCTCAGCATGTCCATGACCAAGGGATTGTTCGAGGGAGTACTAGTTCTTCAAATGTCTGTACCACACTTCCCTCCACAAAATCTAGACATACAACCAAAAAGCATGCAACAAAAACTGCAGCATCTTTTCCTGCCATGAGTCCTGGTCCTGGAAGATGTGGGAATACTCCAGCCAGTCGACCTGGTACAAGTGAAGCATTAAGCCGTGGAGGCATAAAGACATTGAGTGGTCCTCATCCAATGGTACAAGCAGCTGCAGTTGCAGCTGGAGCACGAATTGCTCCTGCATCAGCTGCTGCTTCTTTATTTAAAGCTGCACAATCCGGAAATGCAGTTCATATTGGACATGGAGGAGTCTCACTGGTGAAATCCGGACATGCCACTCAAGCAGGAAATGTTGGTGGTGGTAGTACAAGGGCGTCAAATGTGCATTATATTAGAAGTGGTTCAATTTTATCACCACCGGTTTCTTCAGGCACAGTGTCAAGTGTCCAAAGATTACCTGCTAGCCAAGTAAAGATTCATACAGGGAAAGCTGCCACAGCAGGTCAAACAGTACCCCATGTGTTTAGAAATAACTTGCCACCATCTACTTTGCCAGCAACTCAAGCTTTTGGAAGCAGTAGTGCTTCTCAGTCACAAGCCTTAAATCAGACAAATCAAGGAAACTGTTGTCCATCAATCAGTGCTTCTGGTCAAATTAATAGAGTAAAATTGAAATCTCAAGCTGCCCCCTTTGTTTCGGAGGCATCAACTGTCCAAAGTCAAACAGCTGCACATTCGAAACCCGTGGCAATCGACTCTAGCTTTTCTGTTCCCCCAGCACCTGTTGCAGCAGCCAGTGCTGGCCAAGCTTCTACTGCGAAGGCTCCAACAAGATTGCCCAATGCATCTATTTTTCCCCTGGCTGTTGAAATCGCTGGTGGAGCATCCAAATCTGTTTCATGTCCAGTAATTGGTCCTTGTGAGTTAACAGATGTCCCCACTAATTTAACTTCCATCTCAGGTGTTTCTGATAATATTATTATGAATGAAGGTGCAAAAGTGCAAGAGGGTAAAATTAATGACATGGAAAAAAAACATTCTCTTACTACAATGAATAAAAGTTGCCAACATGGGGCATGCTCTGAAAGGAATGCATTTAGTGAAAATGAAGTTGGCATTGAATGTTCAACTGTCGAAACCAAGACTGAGGTACATTGTGAGAATAATATTGAAATTAGTGTAGAAACCACAAGTATGCCAAGATCCCCACCTGCTGCTCCCCAGCAAAATGTGTCGATTTTAGCCCAGAATGATGTTTCCAATGAGACTTCATTTCAAATTGAAAAGTAAATCGACCCACACATTCTTATTTTATATGAATCTGCAAATCTCTCCTTTTTGGACAGGACAACATATTTGTGAGCAGATTGAGTTAAATCATGGATTTTCTGACATCTGTGGCTCTAGAGAATTTTATCTATTCTATATTTGTATATCAGTGCACAGGTGCAAGATGTAGAAATATGAGTTGCAGCGGGGTTATTTGTGAAATTGTTCTTATTAGTTGATCTGATTAGTTAAGAATAAGCTCCAGTGCACAGTTCAAGGTTTTAAACTATAAGGAAGCTTAAAAGGTACTTCCGTGCTTATTCTCTTTTAAGTTTCTCCCTTGATGAGATCTGTATATAGTATCATATATAGTTAGTCTGTTACTTGCATTATTGAATCAGTCTCAATTTATGGTGGATCTTATGTCTAAAAATAGGATAAAAGGGATACAAAGCTTCCCCAAGTTACACAAGATCCACCAATGGCATCACGGCCTATGTTTTCTATATCCAACCGAAGATACATGGCAATGGTCATAACCTGCAAACAATTACAACTACAAGTAATACTAAATAGAAAACTTGTCTGATTTCTTTGCAATGTTAAATTGAAGATCTAGAATATTAATGTTGTCTTAGTGAGATAGAAGCTAATATGCCCTTCTGCTTTGAGCAGACTATCAATTCTATGAAAGACTGAATGCAGTTGAGATAGAATGTAAATGCAATGTAAGAACGGGAAAAGGGAAGGAATAGAAATGTTGAATGGCAATGTTGGGAGTTGGATGAGTGGCAAATAAACAGGGACAGACATTTACTTATACAATGTAACGCAAACAAGTACCTTGCGTCTGCATTGGATCGCTGAAAGGAGTGAAGGCCAGTGCAGTGGTTGAGAACTTCTGCTTCCTAATTTCAAATAATGAGCATGCCTTAAAGAGCTAAAACATTACGGAGAGGAAATCTTATATGTTGAAATGGGTCACTTTAACTTGGATGTGACATGGGAAGGGTAAAAAAACAGCACATATTGGTTATTCCAACAGAATTGTCTGGAAGCATACAGAGACATATTCAAGAAAGTAGAAGACGATAGAGATATTAGTAGATATGCTATGCATCTTTTTCTGGAAAAGCCATAAAGCTAATAAACTATTGCTAACTGCACGTTAACAAATTGTCTGGCAACAAAGATTCAAAGATACTGGATAAGCCCTTGTTTTTGCTACTCGCATGTTTCTCAGGTTGTTTTTATTTAGAATGTTTAGTGTTCCTTCTTTAGTTTGTCCATATAACAAGGGAATTCTTACAGGCACCATGGACCTTTGCGTTTTGCAGCCATGCATATGTTTGCTGTTTACTGGTTTCTGTTTCTTGGGTCATTTTGATAGTCCATTCTTTGCTGTATCCTAGGCGACTGAAACGCTTTGAATTGAAACTTTTGCAAGTAAAGTACTGATATGGTGCTCAAGCACAATATAATCTTGAGTTGATGAAAGTGCTGAGTGGAATTTTGTTTGTAAGCTTCATAGACTTTAGCAGGGGTAGGATATGCCACCCTCTTCCCATTCTCAACATTTCATCAAAGCTGCAATAATTCACCATATTTTATCATTATTTTATGTTGTATGAGGTTTAGTCTTTGGCTTGCAGGTGACAATGCTAAAAAACTCGTTTAAAGCTCATTTTGGGTTATTTTAGACATTTTAGGTTGGTCGGCTTGTAAAGCATATTAAGTTGGCCTAAGTCACATATAAGGAAACCCCTCATTTTAACTCAAGATCACAGGATCAAATAAAGTCATTTCACCTTTTCTTCTTGTCTACTTGGGATAGTGGCATGCACCTCTCTTCTTGGCATTTTAAAGCTTCAATGTGGTATTTTCTTGGGGTTTGAAGGTTTATACTTAAACTTGTAAGGCTTGTTTAAGGAAATGGATTCTTGGGAGGTTACTCTTTTCTCCCTTTTTTCTTTGTTTATGCTAAGATCTCTGGTTCTCTTTCTCATGTACTGTCAAAGACATCCAAGGTAAGAGTTCATTAGGTGTTTTTATGCATAAAAGATTTATCTTGTAGGAGAGACATACCTCTTTAGAGGGTCTCTCTTGTTAATCCTTTAGCACTTCTCTTTTTCCTAATTAGGTCAATACCAACAGAAACCTAGAGGTTTCTTGGTGTGCCCTAATTCACCAGAATTGGATTGCCAATTATTGAGAGGAAGGCTAATCACTATACATTAGTGGCTTTGAAGGGAAAAGACCTAAGTCTTTATTTCTCTCATCTTCACTTGGAATGCTTTTTATCAAAATTTTGTACTATATATTGTTAAAAAAACTAAAAAATCATATATTGTGAAAACCCTAAAAATTATATCTTTGAAAACATTCCAATTTTTTTTATTGTGTCGTAGATTAATTTAATTGTGATTTTCTGAAGTATTCTATTGCAACAATAAATTTCAGATTTAGATTAGATATTGAAAAAATTCAAAAAAAATGAAAATAGTTGGAAAAGAAACAATTTTTGGTCATAAAGGTGCCCTATAAAGGAGGTGAACTCATCCTAGGGTTAGGTGACTCCAGTCATGAGGGATCGTTTCAGATCTGTTTATTGATTT
>LPNX010216953.1:5474-42695 GCA_001517045.1 Pseudotsuga menziesii | reverse complement strand
GGGGGGGGGGGGGGGGGGGGGGGCGAATTGAGGCCAAGGAATTTTCTGATTTGCTTTGATTGCGGTAAGTTACTTATTTGTAGATTAAATAAGTGCTAATTCATATCTTTCATCCACTAAAGCAAGTGTGCCCTAGGGTGAATAGGTGCACCCGTCTTTATTGGTTGTAGGGAGGCCAATTTCATGCAATTCTAATGGTTGGTTTGGGAGATATCTACAATTTTTTATTGCTGGTTTTTACTGCAGAAAATTGCAGCAGTGAATTACATATTCATAAGTGCTCACAGCCTTCCAAACTTAAAGGTTTATTGTAGACTTATTTTATTGACTCCATTAGGCACCGATATACTAACAATTAGGAGGTGTTGTAAGGATATAAGTGTTTTCTATTGTCTATTACATGTCTATCCTTACCGTGGTTCAGGGGGTTTCCCATGGACCAAAGAGTAGGGTCTAAACAGGAAAGGGGTTACATCGAGGTGACAATGGGTGTACTTTCTTAAAGAGTTGTCAATCATAACGCTAGGTCCACATACCTTGCTTGGGTCCACTTATCTTCAATCGTGGGAGTGTACTAGTTTGTGAGGTGACAGAATGTATGGAAATTTGGTTAAGTGGAGATTGCATGAATGATTGTGCAATATATTTTGAGCTGTACGATTGAATCCAAGTTGTTTAGTTAGTTTAAAAAGAAAATTTTATGTTGGTGAAACCAACTCCTACAATGGTGACTAAGGAAAATTGTATGGTGACGAAATTCAAATGAAAAAAAGGTTGGGGACTTCACAAAATAAAAGCATATGATAGACTTAATATGGTAGCGACCTCAATTCCTAATGACGCCTCAATGATTCTCTACATAATCTAGTGATGCAAGAGAAGAGCATACTTAGTGGAGTAGACAAAGGTGATTTCCGTCTTTTGCACCATATTACAAAAACCTAAAAACCCTAATACATATGAGAGATACACAAATGAGACAATATAATATTATAAATGTGTTGCACCTATTACAATGGACTTCACCTCCATATCACTTATGAATATGAGATAAATCACTTTACGCATAAAGTAAACATTAACCCAATCTAAAGTCATAAAGTGACTATATTACATAGTAAATATTATATTCTAACTATATTGTGACTATATTACACAGTAAATATTATATTCTAACTATATTATCATATGGAGTATGGAGTTTAGGGAGGTTATACAAATATTTTTAATAAAACATTAAATACTCAAATAAGGTTGGTAGGAAAAATACTCACTCAATCTATATGCTTATTATTAAGGACTACATTATTTTAATCAATTTATATGCTTTTTACTATCAAGGACTAGATGATTTTAATCTTTGAGTTGATTTTCAAAGAAGAGTATTTATATTTAGATGTTAATTTAATTTATACTTATTGATATATTATTTTATTTGATATAAGTAAATTAATTTGAAATATGAATCTATTTTACATAAATATTGTAAAGTATTGTAATTTCAATAATGTATTAATTAACCAAGAGTTATAGAGTGATAATGTATGTATCAACAAATTTAAGATTCAAGGATGTTAGCGGTCTTGACATCTATGCCAATTATCTGTCGCATGAAATCAACATGTAAATATTCGAGTTTTCAAATAAAAATCGTAGCAATATAAAACATATAAGTGTTTTCTTAAAATTAAATAAAAATGATTAATAAATATAATTTTATTTGATTACTAAAAATTTATGTTGCAAATATTCGAGTTTTCAAATAAAAATCGTAGCAATATAAAACATATAAGTGTTTTCTTAAAATTAAATAAAAATGATTAATAAATATAATTTTATTTGATTACTAAAAATTTATGTTACTGTTTTTTTTTTATTCCCGTCCATTCAATGTTTATGTTTAATCTCACGTTGATAAATGAGAATTGATAAATTTATCATTTTCTTCAACGATTTTGTTTATTGGATATTAAGAATATCTTAAATGGCTAATATATTAGGAATATGAAAAGAATGTCGTGTTTTTATGCAAGAGAGCACTCTTGTTTATTATGTCTACAACCGTCAAATTTCAGAGCTAATGGCATTTTCATTTTCCAGCATTGATTAACCTCCAAAATTTGGTCACCTAGTATGGTTATCGATCAGTACATGGTAAAGATAATGTATAGTTATCGATTAGCTTACACTATTATTCAAAATTAGTCATATTTTTTGGCCAAAATCTAGTGGAAATTGTTGAAATAACATTTTTTAGTGGTTGGAATTGTGTAATCAGTGTCTCCAAAGAGTAATCAAGGGTTCTCAATCTCTTTCTGCAATCAAAATTGTGATTTCAACAATGAAAATCGTATTTTTAGCAACAAATTGTGTTGTTGGATTTCAACCAAACTTGCCAGAGAAGTTGCAAATCGTCTAGACTTTATCCCACTCCATAAATGAGTGGGTGTAATCTAAACTTTAGGCAATTTGTACCCAAAATCCGACGTATTTTATAGCCAAATTCCAATGGAAATTGTTGAAAAGACAGTTTTTAGTGGTTGGAATTGCATAATCGGGGTGCCCTAGGGGTAATCAAGGGCCATGAATCCAGTTATGCAATCAAAATTATGATTTCAACAATGAAAATCACATTTTCTGCAATAGATTGTGTTGTCGGATTCCATCTAAACTTGTTGAAAAAGGTGCAAATCGTCTAGACTTTAGCCCACTCCATAAAGGAGTGGGTGTAAACTAAACTCTAGACGATTTGCACTTGAAATCCAATTTTTCGGCCAAAATTTTGCGGAAATTGTTGAAATGAAAGTTTTCAATGGTTGGAATTGCATAATTGGGGCGCCCCAAGGGTAATCAATGGCCTTGAATCCATTTCTGCAATCAAAGTTGCAACTTCAACAATGAAAAACGCTTTTTCAGCAACAAATCATGTTCTAAATTCCGGAGAAGGTGCAAATTGTTTAGACTTTATCCCACTCCATAAACAATGGTGTAATCTAAACTCTAGATGATTTGCACCTAAAATTCGACGTATTTTCCTGCCAAAATCCAATGGAAATTGTTGAAATGGTAGATTTCAGTGGTTGGAATTGCATTATTCGGGTGTGCTAGGGGTAATCGAGGGCCCCAAAACCATTTGTACAATCAAAATTGTGATTTCAACAATGAAGATCGTATCTTCAACAACAAATCGTGTTATCTAATTTCGACCAAACTCGTCGAAGAAAATGCAAATCGTCTAAACTTTAGTCAATGCCATAGACAATTCATACTCTTTCTCACGTGAACAACTTCAACTTGATAGAGTAAGTTGCTAGAGTTACTAATGCAATCCCAGTGCCTCATATTGGGCCACCAAAAACGATGCATACATCATATGTACACAACCAATAAACTGATAGTTAAATACCATTTTTTAAATAAAAATATAAATTATATATAACCGAAAGTATGACTTTAGGAAAATAAAAAAACCAAACGTTGAAACTTGAATTGACATATCTACGTTTGCACTCGTCTTTCTCTAACTAGGCTGCAATCTGTATACTTAAGCTTACGATTGTTATTAGTATAGTATCTTCCTAATAAATCACGTGCTAAGCTACTTAGTTTATCCTATGTTACTTATTGATTCATTTTTTTTGGATTCGTACTTGAGGCCGATCCATATATAGCTTCTATTGGGGGACATAACAAAGATTTCAATAGAAAGATGAAGGTAATAAAGTATTTAAAAAAAATCTTTTATATTTGATTATTAGATAAAAGAAATGATATTTATATTAGATAAAAATATTAAGAAACAATATTATATTAATATAAATTTGATCAATTTTTGTAAGATGAAATTACATATATGAAATTCATGGATTGCATATTCTAAATGCAATAAAGTTTGTAAAAAAAGGTTGTTGAATTGAGGATTTATTTAATTTCAATATACAATTTTAATGGATTTTGTGTTCAATTTCAACACAGATTTGTTGTTGGATTATAGTGAGAATGAATTGGAAAAGGGAAAAAAAGGTTCGCCCTCTATCCATGCCTATATCTATATATTTTGATGATGATAAATTTATTTATCCATTAAAATGTGAATACATTAATATACGACATCATTTCACCTTTGTTTATGATATCCTTTTTATGAGGAACACATCATTATATGGCACCATTTCACCTTTGTTTATGATGTCCTTTGTATGAGCTTGTCAAGCAATGAGCATGTAATCACATTTATTACAATAATTTTATGGTGAGATTAAAAAGTAAAAATAATATTTATATTAATATATAAATATAATGTAATAATATTGTTTTTCAAGAAAAATCTTATAGGGAAACCCAAGGAATGCTTTCCTACATATGTGGATAACATCAGTAATAAACTTGTTGGTATAGACAAGAGCACTTTGCGTATGAGATTCAAATCAAGGATTTGACACAGCTTGTCAATTTCTCAATAACATTGATAACAATTTGTTCAACTAACCTTTGGCTTTTAGTTTATCTATCTAACTATCTATTTATCTTAGATATGCTGATTGTTTCCGTTACAACCACCACCTCCATGTCCATTACTAATTTGACCTCAATGACCACTATCACCTACATGACCACCACCATTGTGGCCTCGATGGCCACAACCATTATGAATACCACCACCACACCCACTGTGAACCCTATTGCTACCACACCACCACCATTTTGACCACTACCATTGCAATGACCATGACAACCATTGCCCTCACCGCCATGACCCGCCACAATGAACACCACAATCACCACTTTTTTTTATTATGATGACCATGACCACAACAATCACCATTGCAAGCACCACAACTAACACCAATACCACCATGAGGTGCATGATGACCATGACCAACTCAATCACGGCAACAAATACCTCTACCACAACCATTATCACTACCATTGACATAACCGCCTCCACCACTACTACTACCACAACCCACTCCATTGTCACTAATACCACAACCACCAACACAACCAACATCATGACATGATTGAAACCAATCTAGTAACCACCACTGCCACCATAATCATGTCATCAACCACAATGACAACCACCATGATTAATATCATTGACACGACCAATGCCATCATAGTAACTATCACCACAACCAAAATGACAACCATCATGACCAATAGATAAAAGATGAACTTATTGCACACATAATGATCATTGGAGCCACACACAAAGCATTCCATTCATGGGTATTGTTTTCCTCGGAAAAAAGTTCATAATTTCATGACTTAAAAAAAGGAGTACAAAATTCCATTTTTAAGATGGTTTTTGGAAAAGCATATTTCCTCTACTTCCAACATTCATGCTAATAACACAAGTACATAACTTGTCTCAAGTAATTGCATTCTGTTGATGTATTTGTAACTTTAGAAGATATTTTGATGTATATTATCATTGTATGTTGTTGTACCCCCATTGGGGATGTGTGTTACTCCTTTACAGGATGTCTAAATTGTGTCTAGACCTTGAGGTACAACTTATGTTGTAAGTCGAGGCAATAGTCCCCAGTGTAACATCAAGTAATATGTATTTGTGGCCTCTCTAGGAGAAGTGGGCCCCATGTGAGACAACATGTAGTCTCGAGTCTTACATTTGGTCAGTGACTTGAAATGGTATAAATAGGGAGGCACTCTCCCTCATTTATACACACCTTACACACTCTCTAAGGCGCATGAGAGAGAGAGAGAGTCAAAGGAGGAGAGAAAGATAGCTGCTGAGCATTTCTTATTACTTCTTTTGATCATCTTACTATTCTGAAGAAGTTTGCGGGGTTTTCTCCTTTATGGTTTCCCCGATGAAAATATTTGTGTCTTGTGTATTTTTTATATCTTATGATTTTTGCGGTACTTGTTATTCTTTTAGATAAATATCCTAGATAATCTAATCAGATCTTAAGAAAATCTAACATGGTACCAAAGTCTCTCTGAAAGAAGGCACTATGCAGCTGTAGGAACTACGAATTCCTAGTTGAAGGTGTTCTCTCTACAGATCATCAAGCAAGGAGGGATAGGATAACTTACCTCACTAGGGTGCATTTGTTGGTGGTAGCAGTTTTTGAATCAGATAATTTTCACTGTGCATTCGAAATATAGCTACAATGGCAGCTAATGGAAATTACAGTTTCATGCCTGAAAACCCTAGAAGACTAAATTTAGTCATTCTAGCACTTTCACTATAACTCTATATTGGAGAAGGCTCAAAATCCAAAACTTTTACAATCCGAAGATAAATTCTTGTTGTACCTTGTGTAAACGTTTCAGCCTCAGATTCGCTATACTTCAGGAGATATGGTTCCTACAAATCAAGGTTTCAGCCTCCTCCATAATACAATCATAAACATGTGACCTAGGGATATTTGCTATATCTCGGGATAGGAATGTACAAAATAAATTTCCCAAGATGTTGCAGGTAGGGCACAAACTGTAGTTTTCGTGTTACGCTTTTCAGACCCAAAATGTGATACAATGACACGTGTTCGTACAAGTTCTCTATGATGAATAGTCCCCCAAAAAATTACCTTGGGAAACTTCCAATAAGTCCCACTTGGAGAATCGATTTCTTCTATAACCTATGGGGTTGGAAAGAAGACTTATTCTTCTATCTCAGTGAGAATTTTCAGACTGTAAGGATCCGAAACGTCGGAGATACAATAGAATCAATTTCAGACATTTATGCAGAAGAAATTGGGAAACTAGGGCTTACTATTCCGGGATCTTCCCACCACTGTTTTCAGAAAAGAAGTACATTGGACAACTTGCCTTGAAGAGGCCAATATTTATGTCCAATCAGAAGTTTGAAATTCCAAGTTTGAAAAATTAGGGTTTCTCTGACAAACCCTAGATCAGCCAGCTCCAGAACTAGGTTGGACACCTCAAATCGATAAGATCTATTTTTTTTCTATTTACATTTGAGGTTCTCATTTCAAAATGACTAATCACACCCAACTTGATGATAATCTTGGTGAAGCTGACAACTTTCGATTATGGAAGTATAAGACCTCCGTGATCCTTGAAGAAATTGACTTGGATCAGTATTTCAGTAAGGAAGTTCTAAGAGCCAGAGGGAGATGAGGCTAAGGATAGAGCTAAGAGAATCACTCCAGATTATATTAAAGATCATCTCATCCCTCATGTGTCATCTTTGAAGACACCAAAAGGAGGTGTTCGATACTATGACAAAGCAATCGAAGAAGAATAAGAGCTTGTTATAACCATCTTGAATGGCCTCCCAAGATCATGGGATTCATTCATTCGAGGAATGCGTTCCAGAAGGAAGTGATTAACTTCAATAGACTCTAGGAAGAGTGCACACAAGAAGAAGCTCAACTCATAATAAGAGAAGATAATATGAGAGTAATTGAAGATCAAGCTCTCACGATTCAAAGAAGATCCCTCAAGCGATGAGGAATATGAATGACTCAACTCTTGAAGAACCTCTTATCCATCTTAACATTTGGATAAGAAATGATGCTGTTGTGAATGAAGAAGATGAAGGCTCAAGAAGGAGTCCACATTAGAGGAAATTTCAACTCAAAATGGGCCTCCTAAGAAAAATAATAAAACAATAAAACAATATTTATTAATGTTGGAGGAAGAAAAGAAAACTACTTTTTTTGTTCGTATTTTCGACATATCTCCTTGTGTTTTTACTCAAATTTCAATTGGGAGAGTGCCCTGGATGCGAAATTAAATTTCGCATCCAACGAGTACCCACTCAACAAACTTTTGACAGACCCAGCTACCCCGAAAACAAGAAATACCTGAATTTGTTTATATTGTTTGGTTATACATTTGTTTATATTAAGTTGATGTTTGAGTATTTTGCATTTATACTACTGAATTGCACATAATGGATAAGAATTCAATGATGGTGTACAATATTCCATTACTACTTATCTAGATTGAAACCTATTTGCTGGAATATTAGGAGTAGTACACACTCCTAATAACATTGGGGTTGAATGCATCTAGAAGTTACTGTACGTGTACATGATATGGATGAATGTTGTAGCATTGGATTAAATAGTCGCATGGATATGTGACATATATTTGTAACTATTTATATGTTTTGGAAATTATGATATGTTTCTAATCATGCAAATGAACTTGACTTGTAGATCATTCCGAAGAACAAGTAACGAAAGTTCAGAAGAGGAACCTGAAGCTTCCCGATTCAAAGACACCATGGCAAAATAAAGAGCTTTAGAAGAATATAAAGAGAACGATAGATCCACCTCGAGACATAAAGACCACCTTGGGCAAGAGAAATAATAAAAAATGAAGAATAGTATGATGAGACTTCAAGAGGCCTCAGACACTCTAGTTATGTGGCATTGTTGAGCGACATCATTGATGTAGATCCTTCCAACAATGAAGAAGTAGCCAAGAATAAAGGGAAGGAGAATATAATCAAAGAGTACAAATTCAAGAAGAATGATGTCTAGTATGCGGTGTTGAGACTTGAAGGGAAGTCCATAGTGTCTTCCATATGGATCTACAAGATCCAACATGCAGTTAATGGCAACATTGTGGGATACAGGGCAAGATTCGTAGCATGATGATTCTCACAGAAAGAAGACATAGACTACGAAGAGACATTTGCACCAATGACGAGGTACACTTCCGTTAGATCCATATGTACATGTATGAGATTGGAGATACACCAGATGACACCAAGAAAACATTCTTGAATGGTGTAGTCAAGGAGGAAGTATACGCAGAGAAGCCACTGGGAGTTGAGACACATGACAAGTGGACTCATGTATGAAAATTAAATAAGGCCTTGTGCGAGCTCAGAAGGCACCCATGGGATAGAACATACAATTACATAAGGAGCTTGAAGATCACCTAGAGTGATGGAGATATTAACCTTTGCTACAAGGTTGAAGATGAAATCCTATAGAGGATGACAAGCTCACAGATGGGTGCGAGAATAATTTTTCTACAAAGTTCAAGATAGAGGATCTTGGTATCCAATGACCCTAGATGGATACATAGAATATTAGTAGCAAAGGAAGCTACTTGTCACTCCATTACAGAATGTTTCAATACATAGAGTATGAAAGGAAGAGGGAGAATGATGCTCCGCTTCAAAGTGAGTGACTGCAGAAGATTCTCAGGTTCAACATGGTACGACAGGATGGACAACTTACTGATGGCTATAGGCTTTACTAAGAGTAAATCGGATTCCAACCTTTACTTCAAGGTTGAAGGAAGAAGACTAGTGATGCTCCTGTTATATGTCGATGACCGGTTCCTGACAGGAAAAGAGGAACTCATTAAATATGCAAGAAGGATACTTGCTACAGAGTTTGAGATGAAAGACCTAGGGACAATGCACTACTTCTTAGGCATGGAAGTGTGGCAGAATGCGAATGAGATTTTCCTTGGACAAGGGAAGTATGCAGTGGATATCCTAAATAGGTTCGAGGTGATGGACTGGAAGGCCATGACCACACCTATGGAATCAAACCTGAAGCTATTAAGTGATGCTTCATCAGAGTCAGTTGATGCCACGATGTACCCTCAAATGATTGGATCCTTGATGTATCTGATGAATACGAGACCATATATTTTCCTTGCTGTGAACACATTGAGTCAGTTCCTGATGGATCCGAGACATGTTCACATGATTGTTGCAAAGCATATTCTGAGGTACCTGAAGGGTACAATTGATTATGGGATCAAGTATGATGCGAATTAGAAGATTAACCTAGAGGGTTATGTGGATTCAGATTGGGAAGGTAGTGCCATTGATAGGAAGAGCACTTTGGGGTGCTGCTTCAGTATGGGATCAGGTGTGATCTCTTGGTTTAGCAGGAAGAAGTCCTGCATGGCACTGGGTACAACCGAAGTAGATTATGTTGCAGCTTGTTCGGCTAGTTGTGAGGCAATATGGCTAAGGAAGCTACTATATGATTTGTTTGATCTCCATTTGGATGCTACTTGTATATATTGTGACAACCATAGTTGTGTGAAGTTGTCTGAGAACCCGATGTTCCATGAACATTTGAAGCATATCGAGATCAAATATCACTATATCAGGGATATGGTGCAGAGAGGAGCAGTGAAGCTCTAGTATGTTGCGACGGATGAGAATATAGCTGATGCATTGACCAAGACGTTAGCCAGAGTGAAGTTTGAGTACTTCAGAGAGAATCTTGGTGTACTTTAGATCGAGGTTCCTTCCAAGGGTGAGTGATGAGTTCGGAAGATGTAGATACTCATGAACCTTTCTGACATGGTGGTAGGCTAGTTCCTCCCATGGACGTGATGTAAGTGCTAGAGCCTTTTCGACATGGTGGCAGGCTAGTTCCTCCCATGGTCGTGATGTAAGTACCGGGTCCTTTCCGACATGGTGGTAGGCTAGTTCCTCCCATGGTCGTGATGTAAGTGCTGGAGCCTTTCCGACATGGTGGCAGGTTAGTTCCTCCCATGGTCGTGATGTAAGTCTGGAGCCTTTTCAACATGGTGGTAGGCTAGTTCCTCCCATGGTCATGATGTAAGTGTTGGGGCCTTTCTGACATGGTGGAAGTCTAGTTCCTCCCATGGTCATGATGTAAGTGCTAGTGTAATGTCTCTATTCAAAAATTCTGAATAAAGGAAGAATTTTGGAAAAATTGTCTTGACTAGTTTTGACCAAGGGGGATTCGAATGGCTCAAGAGGGTCTCTAATTTGGTAGGGAATGATGTGGTAAGTATTATTAATATTAAAGAGACTCTCTAATATTTTTATGATAGTTCATATACATCTGCAACTCGAATTGGGCATGATGAAAAAAAGGGAAAAATTACTAGCAATTTATGATTCAATTCCCCCTAGGGTAATTTAAGAAATGGCTCTCCAACTCCTATTTGACCCTCCAAAATTTTAGAAAAGAGTATGGGGACTGTAAATATACTTCATTTACTATCATTTGGTGTGGTTAAGATTTATGCAATTGATTTTTAAATCTTAATATATGGATGCACAATTTCAATGATATTTTCTTAAGGGAAATGACACTTAAAAGCTCAACTTCGGCTCATAAATGTTGCATATAATGGTTCAGAACAGAGAAATATGAATATATATAATTTAAATCATTTCAATACCTCACTAACAACACATAACATTGATCCAAGTCGCAATATACATCAGATACACAATCTCCATTGAAAGGGAAAATCATCACAAGGAAACTAGTCATAATAAAGCTTGGAAATGTGGACATTTGCACATGTATTTACTCTTATTTCGAATTATAGAGAATATGGAGATGATATTACATATCCATACATCATAAATAAAATCTTTGGCATCAACCATCTGTTGGAATATCTTTAAGAGTGGTGTGTTCTGAACTAGTAGATGGTAGCTAGTGCTTAGTCTTAAAGTTTTAATGTATTGTCATTGATGGCAATCTGCTATAAAGAGAAGGGGAACTGATGTCAAATGGATGTGGCAATATACTGAAAAAGAGGCAGGCATGCAGGTATCAATGGAGAAAATCGAACAGTGGGAGGTACTAGAAATTTAGACTAAATCGGAAATTGAAAAAACTCTTAATCCTGTTGAGCGGGCGGGAAAAACTCTTAATCAGAAATCGGAAGATATTTACATCGGAAGCTGAATGAATTTCCCAGCCGCAACGGTGGAAAAGCAAAGGTTAAAGAC
Source organism: Pseudotsuga menziesii (assembly GCA_001517045.1). NCBI lineage: Eukaryota > Viridiplantae > Streptophyta > Pinopsida > Pinales > Pinaceae > Pseudotsuga > Pseudotsuga menziesii. The sequence continues at coordinate 30,997 of LPNX010216953.1, read as the reverse complement.
GTGCGACTAAAATACTGATAAGCATCGGCAGTCGGAGCGCTTTTGACTTCGGACGCGGAGTTGCTTTGGGAGCCGCAACGGCGGAAGCAACAAAGACAAGTCATCCAAAGCAATCGGAAGTCGGAAGATATTTACATCGGAAGCTGAATGACTTTCCCAGCCGCAACGACGAAAAAGGAAAGGTTAAAGACGCGTGCTACTAAAATACTGATAAGCATCGGCAGTCGGAACGCTTTGGAATTCGGACACGAAGTTGCTTTGGGAGCCGCAACGGTGGAAGCATAGTGTATTTCTCATCCGCAACAACGAAAGTACACAACTCAACAATCAGCCGTCTAAGGCAAATACATCGGAGAAGAATACTGAGACTGAAGCCGATTAGTTTTCCGCAACGGCGGGGGTATAAGCAAGTAAACTTCCGATGAATTTAAAAAAGCAGCGGCTCAACTCTAGCAGTGAACACAGTCTTTTTGAAGAATCACGAGATGTCTATCTTTCAAGCAATTGATGACCAAAACCGCAGAAGGAGATGAACAACACATATGGCTTAATGAGCAGAGGAAGTCTCCATATTCAGAATCGATCCTAGGGCTCTTTGAACTGGAAGCAGTGGAACATGAAGAGTCTAGCACAGTGGAAGGCAGAGAGTTAGGCAAGCTGGGTATTCGAAGGGTCTTTCAGTTAGAGATGTTGAGAATCTATGGTATTCGTGGAATGTGAATCGTTTTTGTACAAATTAGCGTTCGTCCGTAACCATTTCTGTAATGAATGGACAGAATGAGAATCAACTGAAATATATATATATATATTATAGCAAGCAGAAATGTGTGTGAGCTGTTTTTAGAGGAGTGTAATGGTGTGCAGAGAGGGCAGAGAAGTAGAGCAGAGGTACTGAAGAATGTGCTGAACAGTTGAACATAACAAAGGAGCAGAGAGCTGATGTTGAACAGAGCAGAGTGGTTTGGTAAGCAAAGACATATCTGTATTGTTGCATTTTGATTCTATTGGAAAGTCTAGCAAATAAGGGAGGTAGGGAGGTGCTAGGGGAGATTTTATGTCTCTGTCTGCAAGTGGGTGCTTGTAGTAATTGAAGATTGGTGTCTTCACCCAGTTGGTGCTGGTTCACAGTGAGAGTTGATGCTCTCAGGAAGTTGGTGCTTGCATTTAGAGGTTGCAGCCTCTTTGAGTCGGTGCTCAAATAAGAAGTAATGTACAACCATTGAAGCCTTTGACATCATAAGAAGAAGAGGTTTTTCCCTTATGTGTTTCCTCGTGAAATATCTGTGTATCATATATGTGATTAAATGTTGTGATTGAATGCTATATTTTATGTTATCTGCTCTTATGTTTATAACTCTGAATTCATAGCAAAGATTGACTGTCATAAAGGTTATTGATTCTAAGTTAAAAGAAGTATATTGTAACAAATCTTCACTAACTGATTCACCCCCCCCCTCTCAGTTAGTTTATACCTGCAACACCATCCTCAGCAAAGCGCAAGAATTTCTCCAACAAGTGCGTCATCAAATGAGAGTGTGGGGGAAATGACACTATTTCTTCATTGATTAACATTTTTACATGAAATCTTCCAGTATTTCGACCTGAGAGTCTTTTGAAATTGAAATAAAGAGAATTTAAACCAAAACATAAAATAATGGGGCATTAGAATCTTCCCCAAAGAGATCAATATCTCACCCAAGGCGCAATCCCTCCATGGGCAAGAATATGCAATAAAAACTCGAAATGGTTGAGAGAAAGTGCTACGAAGAAACCAGGAGCTACCCTATATCTTACACCTGCAAATAAAAATCCATTAAATATCCATGTAATACCCGAGTGGCCTCTCCAAACACCAACTTGGATGTGAATCTTTCACCCTCGAAATTGGCTAAGGCAAGAAAACTAGCTATCCACTAGCTCTCACAATTCACAAATGACAATTTCTCAATGGTTGATTCCTATATTTTATAAACATCCTTAGCCTTATAAGGTTACCAATCCATCCACAAACTCAATCCAATTCGAATTTGGGTTTGTGATCAATATTAGCCATGTGTCCTCCCTTTCCTAGCCTTCCATTTTTCCCAATTTGAGTAGGAACCCATTGAGATTCCATAACTCACATAAGCACCCTCTTGGATGCTATATTTCAACATGAAATGTCATAAATGTCATATTTCATCCTTCATATCTGATTTGTGTCATAGGTGTCGTAGCATCTTCATCATTATTGTCATAGATCCAGGGAATCTAGTTCAAGTGTCTCACTAGCTCCAAAATGACTCTTCCTGTCCCATGTAAGTTACATTTCCTTCCAAATTCGACTTATGATTCATATGGCAAAATGTATTATCCTTATAACTCATCCAAGAACATTTAGGATTCCCATGGATTCAAAAATGCAAGAGGAGGATTCCATGTGGCACATAAATTCTAGCGTGTGTGGGCCCCATAGTCTCCATGCTCCATTGCCACTTCAATTTTCTCTTGTATTTATTTAATAAGATACATTATTAAATATTTATTACATTCTAATTTCTGAACATCATTTATTGTCCCCCTTATTCCAAATCCCAAAGCTTCCACCCCTAACCTAGGAAACTAGTAATTTTCCTCGGAAATTATTTGACCCTTAGCATCAATTTAACAAAATCTAATTAATATGGAAAATGTGATTAGGCCATTGTGAACCAATTCAAAATCTGGGATATGACAAATCCTCCCTTCCCAATATTGCTTTTCCTCAAGCAGTTTCAAACATGGGTGTTGAAGAACCTACTTTATGTATGATTCTTTGAAGTTTCCATTGAGTTGCCCAACTTTGAGTCTTTGAGATTCCATGAAGATTTTAGAGAGGAGCCACCATGCTCGATGCTACACTACTCTGATTAAAATCACTTTATTAAGTTGGGAATCCATCTCCCATACTGTTTGTTTCCTAAAAAAATTGAAATCAATAGGACTAAAAACTATCCCAGGGTCCCATTGCTTGTATTGCACTCCAACAATTAAGAGTGCTCTCCAACCCATACCATTATGAAAGAGAATTCTGGCATCCTATTTTCTTGTATGTATTATTCCAAAAATCATGAGTACATAATATATATCATCAAAGTACATAACAACATAATAAAAATGCACATCAAAGAGGCGCCTCATCAAAAAATCATGAAAGTGCTTATACCTCCAAGTAAGTAGACCACCATTTGCCAAGTCCATACAAGCTTCAAGTGACCAATCAAATTTGATCCAATGAAATAGGTGAGGATCACATGTCCTATAATGCTGATCCAAAAGGATGTGATATGCTTCAAAATATTCAGCCATGTATTCTTTCATCCAAGAAGTGAATGAAGAATCTCCACTAAAATTTGAACCAAATAATGATAAAAAAAAACAAGGAGACTTCAAATGACTCAAAGAAGTCTCACCCATACATCCATGAATGAGAGAATCATAAAGATATAACAGAGTATGTGGATAGCAACAAAAATGTTCTTCAATCATAAATATATTCACCCCAGTGTTGGATGAAGTTCCTCCAACATCAAATGAACCGAGTGTTGAGAAAGAGAAACCATGAGTCTTCAAGTGACTCAAATGCATATAATAGGTGCATCCATGCAAATGTGCATCATCATAAAGTAACAAAGGATGCTGCTGCAAATGTGAATAAGAATGTTCTCCAACCATGTCATCATAAAATGTAAATCTTGAAGTTCCATACTCCTCATGTAGCACCATAAAAAAGAACCCTTTCACCCATACTTCATTGACACTAATGCTGCAAATCATGGAATTGTAGGATGTAGGAGAATGAAATAACTCACCCAAATGATCAAAAAGTGCAGAATTTTCATCATGGGAAGGATCGATAAGGGTAGTATCATGCAGCTCCTTCAAAAGTGTGAAACCTTTGTCATAGATTGGTTCCAATGTAGAGGAATCATGCTCTTCTTTAAAAATAGCATAACCTTCATCAAGAGACAATTCAAATTCCTCTTCCACCACATCAAGTGTTTGGATCTCTTCAAGATCATCTTCAAACACATCAAGAACATTCAAATTTCCACATTTCTCATGATTCACCATGTCATGAGAGTCCTCCAAACAATCTACCATTTGACAATCTGAAACATAGGAGGAAAAACAAGTATCTTGCGACTTTTCAAGAAATTGCTCATTTTGAATTGTGAGCTTATGATTATCCTCATTATTATTCAAGTATGCATCATGTAACAATTCATTAAGCTCAAACAAATGGTTTCTATCAAAAATAAAAAAAGCATGAAATTACCTTTGATGTGGCACATTGCTCTTTGAATCTTCTCCATGTCTTCATGGAAGGATGTTTTCTCCAATGAAGTAGCTCTCCAACAAGAATTTGACACTAATGCTTGAGTGTCATGGAGTATGCTAAGGGACTCTTGGATCTTTTTTTCATTCATCTTTAAGGAACCTTCAATAAAATGAGGCTCTTGCAAATGAACCTCCTCATCTTCTTCCTTCTTGCTTGGACCAACTTCATGAAGCTCAAGTGGTGATGGGGAAGTTGATCATGTTTCTTCTTCAACTGCGACAAGGTATTCATTTTCATGTTTAATGGAAGTTTGGATTGCAACAACACTTTCAAATATGATCTCTATGTCACCAACATAGAGTTGTGAGCACCCATCATTAGGTACTCTATCATAGTTCAATGATCCATCAATAGATTCTCTTTGATTTGCACAACCCCCATCAGTAAGGATTGTGTGCTGGTTTTCACTTTCCTCTTTATTTTCTTCTCTACAATCACCTCGAGGTAATGGATTCTCCACTTCATGGTTCTTTGTTTCTTCCTTTAATGGTGTATCTAGGCTCCTTTCATAAATAGGATGTTTTTTTCTCATTTCATGCTCCTCCAAACTTGTGGATTGCTGATTGTCCCTTAATGAATTCACATTTTCCTTCTTGTTCCTAAATCCATTATTGACAAGATATTCTAGGAAATAATACCACTCAAGAATATCCCCTCTCAAATTTCGATACTCCTGGAGACATGCTCCAATATCTATGGTTGTAATTTCTGTAATTGTTCATCGGGGAGGAAGGAAAGTGGGAATTACGGTTCTATTGTGAAACCAAGAAATGTCTGCAAATTTTTCTTCAATTCATGTTCTTAATGAATAGGTACCAAGACCATGCTTTGATACCACTGTAATTTCCCTATTCAAAAATTCCCAATAAAGGCATAATTTTGGAAAAATTGTCTTGACTAGTTTTGACCAAGGGGGATTCGAATGGCTCAATAGGGTCTCGAATTTGGTAAGGAAGTATTAGGACTATTAAAGTGAATCTCTGATATTTTTATGATAGTTCATAGACATTTTCAACTCAAATTGGGAATGATGGCAAAAAGGGAAAATTTACTAGCAATTTATGATGCAATTCCCCCTAGGGTAATGGAAGAAACGACTCACCAAATCCTATTCGACCCTCCCAAATTTCAGAACCGAGTATGGGGACTGTAAATATACTTCATTTACTGTCATTTTGCGTGGTTAAGAGTTCTGAAACTGAGTTTCAAATCTTAATATACAGATGCACAATTTCAATGATATTTGCTTAAGGGAAATGACACTTAAAAGCTCAACTTCGGCTCATAAATGGTGCATATAATGGTTCAGAACAGAGAAATATGAATATATATCATTGAAATAATTTCAATAGGTCACTCAAAGAACATAACATTGATACAATTTTCAATATACATCAGATACACTATCTCCATTGAAAGGGAAAATCATCAAATGGAAACTAGTCACAATAAAGCTTGGAAATGTGGACATTTGCACATGTATTTATTCTGATATTGAGTTATAGAGAATATGGAGATGATATTACAGAACCATACATCATAAATAAAATCTTTGGCATCAACCATCCTCATCAAGGCACAAGAATCACTCCAACAAGTGCAGCATCAAATGAGAGTGTGGGGGAAATGTCACTATTTCTTCATTGATTAACATTTTTACATGAAATATTTCAGTATTTCAACCTAAGAGTATTATGAACTTGAAATACATAGAATTTACATTAGAACATAAAATAATGGGGAATTATAAGCTTCTCCAAATAGATCAATACCTCACCCAAAGCGCAATCCCTCCATGAGCAAGAATATGCAATAAAAAAAGGAAATGGTTGAGAGAAAGTGGCACAATAGAAGAAACCATGAGATTACCTGTAGCTTAAACCTGCAAATATAACTCCATTAAATATCCATGAAATTCCTGTGTGTCCTCTCCAAACACCAACTTGGATGGGAATATTTCACCCTCGAAATTGGCTAAGGAAAGAAAACTAGTCATCCACTAGCTCTCGCAATTCACAAATGAACAAAAGATATTATCTTGGTTGATTCCTGTATTTTATAAACGTCCTTAGCCTTATAAGGTTACCAATGCATCCAAAAAATAAATCCAATTCGAATTTTGGTGTGGGCTCAATATTTTCCATGCGTCCTCCCTTTCCTAGCTTTCCATCTTCCCCCAATTTGAGTAGGAACCCATTGAGCTTCCCCAAATCACATGAACGCCTGCTTGGATGCTCTAATTCGACCTGAAATGTCATATATGTCATATTTCATTCTTCATATCTGAGTTGTTTCATAGGTGTCATAGCATCTTCATCATTCTTGTCATAGAGATAGGGAATTTAGGCCAAGTGCCTCACTAGCTCCAAAATGACTCTTCCTCTCCCATGTAAGTTAATTTTCCTTCCAAGTTCAACCTATGATGCATATGGACAAATTTATTATCCTTCTAACTCATCCAAGAACATTTAGGCTTCCCATGGATTCAAAATTACAAGAGGAGGATGCCATGTGGCACATAAATTCTAGCTTGTGTGGGCCCCATAGTCTCCATTTGTCTCCATGCTCCACTGCCAATTCAATTTTCTCTTGTATTTATTTAATAAGCTCCATTATTAAATATTTTTTCCATTCCAATGTCTAAACATCATTTATTGTCCCCCTTATTCCAAATCCCAAAGCTTCCACCCCCAACCTAGGAAACTAGTAATTTTCCTCTGCAATTATTTGACCCTTAGCATCAATTTGACAAAATCTAATGAATATGGAAAATGTGATTAGGCCATTGTGAACCAATTCAAAATTTGGGACATGACAACTGGAGCCTTTCTGACATGGTGGTGGGATAGTTCTTCTCATGGTTGTGATGTAAGTACTGAATCTTTTTTGACATGGTGGCAGGATAGATTCTCTCATGGTCGTTGATGTAAATGTTGAGCCTTTCCCGAATGGTGGTGGGATTGTCCTCCCATGCTAGTGTATGTAAGTGCTATGTTATGTGTATCTGGGTTGTGCTCCATGTGATGATGAGATGATCTGCAGATGATGAGGTAAAAAATAGGGTACACAAGTGTTGCAAGGCATGTAATAAGTCCCGAGATGCTCCTTCAGGTTTTGTAGTGGAATATAATCAATCTTGGGAGATCCTGTAGGTTTTGAAAGAGGAATATAATAAGTCCTGAGATGTACCTACTTGATGGGTTTCTCGCAGAGATGATGAAGAACTGACAGAAGGATAGGCCTACATCCAGCATGAAAAATGGTTGGCACTGTAGAAACTTCTGATGACAGATAGTATGGGACGACGATAAAATTATAATAAGATGATGGAAAAAACTATGATGAAGATTCAATGACTCCTTGATGATGACAATGCGATGAAGACCTGACCAGATGTGTTGATGATTGTATAAAGAGAGAATACCTTCCTAGTTAAGAGGGAGTGTTTATGTATTTGTATTTTCAGAAGATATTCTAATGTATATTATCATTGTATGTTGTTTTACCCCCATTGGGGATGTGTGTTACCCCTTTGAGGGATGTCTAAATTGTTTCTATACCTTGAGGTACAACCTCCATTGTAATTCGGGGCAACAGTCCCAAGTGTAACATCATGTAATATGTAATAGTGGTCTCTCTAGGAGAAGTGGTCCCAATGTGAGATGACATGTAGTCTCGAGTCTTATATTTGGTCAGTGACTTGAAAGGGTATAAATNAGAGAGAGAGAGAGAGAGAGAGAGAGAGAGAGAGAGAGAGAGAGAGGAGAGAGAAATAGCTGTTGAACATTTCTTATTAATGCTTTTGATCATCTTACTATTCTGAATAAGTTTGTGGGGTTTTCTCCTTTATGGTTTCCCCGATGAAAATCTTTGTGTCTTGTGTATCTTTTATATCTTATGCATTTTGATGGACTTGTTATTCTTTCAGATACATATCCTAGATAATCTAATCACATCTTAAGAAAATCTAACACATTCAACATCCCAAAATATTCAAAAACATATCTAAGGAAAGGAATATTCTTGAAGAAAAGTACAAAGAAAAATATAAAGCCGCAGTTCCGTTGCTACTCCATCATTTGCAAATATTGTTGATAGTGAAAAACATGAAAATGTGGGTGATAGTACTTAGACAAATACCCTTCCTTGGATTTGTGAAATGAACCAATTCCCAAATTGCACTTGAATTGCTGATTTTGAAAGAACGTTAGCATCCACACTCCTTCCCTTCTATATATGCTGCAAGGAAAGGAAATAAAATATGTTTATGAATCCTTTTGTTTCCTCTAGAAAAACATGGATACAATGATTGTTACATCGTTATTCATCCTTTATCCATTTAATAACATTCAAGGAATCATGAAAGACTTGTAGGCTAGTTATTCCTTTTTCTTATGCAAGCATCAAAATTAGTTTTAGTGCCATAAGCTCCACATAATTGTTGGATCCTTCCCTCAAACTGACCCTAAACCTCATCCATTGCAACTCATTCAAGTGAATTATTCCTCCTCCACATGTGGGTGTCCACCCTTTTGAATCCCCATCAAAATAATCCCAAGTAACTTTATCAATCCCTTCCTGTCTCCTAGATTCCTAATATGTTCCTTGTGGAAAGAAACTTAGAATTATTAGACTTTTCATATAACAGAGCATAGGAGTGTAATCTTTATCCTAAAAAATATAGTGTCTCCTTGACAACGTGAAACCCCAAACTATAATTATGGGGAGATATGTATACTCTTTGGGATATTTATATATTGACCAGTTCCTGAATCCTTCCTCAATAGTTAACCCCCTCTAAGCATTTTTAAGATTGGTCAAAGATTCAATTTCTAACCAAACTTGTTTGGAATATTCACACTCCAAAATTAGATGGCCACTTTCTTATTCGCTCCTTAAGCATAAAGTGCATCTTTCTGGACCTTACCTATTATTCTTTTGAAAATTGCCCTAGATTAACACTTTGTTGTTTATAAGACACCACATATTTTTTTCTTCACACTTTGTTGTTTAGAAGACACCACATATTTTTTTCTTCGATGGACACTTCGTATTCCACAAGGATTGCCACCACTACCTTATATCTCTACTCTCCTCTTTAAATATTAGAAATCTATATCCGAGTTTGGGGGAATAAGAACCAGTAGGTTAGAGAGACCATAAGTTCATCTTATCTGTCCATGCGCCTAATATTATTTGTTTTTAGGGATAAAACCAGTCATTCCCATAGATTTGCATAATTCCCTTCAAAATAAATCCTCTCCACTGGATACCATCCATGTCCCCAATTGGTTGTGGCGGCCAAATATGCCACTTGTGACACCATAAAAAATCTATGGCTTGTAGTGATTGTACCGTATACAATGAAAGTAAATGATTCATATCACTCCCCACCCATGCATATTCTCCTATTCTCACCATATTCCCCTCTCCTACCTTCCAAACCAAGGCTTCCCCAATCAACTTGAAATCCTTTATCATTTATTTCTAGATCACAAAGATATTGTGTCTATTCTTGTCCTCCCTCCTAATCCAACCATATGTTGTTTCTAGATAAATTTATTTTTCCTTGACCACTTGACTCCAAACACCCTTTCCTTTAATAAGCCTGTAGACAACCTTTGCTGCTGAAGTTGTGGAGAATAAGAAAATATTTTTTAATCCCCATCCACCCATGAGTTTTGGCCAAGTTAACTTGTCCCATATGGACCATGGAATCATGTTTCTATCTCCCTAAACCCCCTAAATAAATATAATATTAACCTTTTTGATCTTGTCAAGGAACCCCCTTACACAACAAGATTTGAACCCAAAATTCAATGAGAAAATTCGATGCAATTCGGCGGAATGTACCTTGTCTCCGGATTTCATCTTTGTAATTACGATTTTTTTTGTTTTCTTTTAAATTTACTCCAGTTTTCATCAAATATCCGATGACCGTTGAATATCTGATGATCGTCGAATATCTGACTACAGTAGTCGGATTTTTGAATTCTGTCGTTTAAAATTCAATGATTAGATTAGAACGATAACCATGCTACTATTGTCGGATATCCTCTGATAAATTATTTTTTGAAACTATATATTAGGAACATTCCGACATGTTTTCTATACAAGCGACAATTTGTGGAAGTTTTTTTTTGTACAAGGGTGATCGGTAAGTCACCGGTTTTGTACTCGTGTGACACAGGGTCGATTCCTGCCACTACCACTATAACCCCCTGGGAAACCTACCTGACTCGTTGGCACACGGGCGATCTGATTTTTTCACCAGGAGGTTCGAACATGTGACCTACGTAACAACCTCTGTGCCTTAACAGAACACTGAGTGGCCAACAGGCCAAACCCTAGGGGCGATGGTTTGTGGAAGTTATAATCTTCACACAGATTGTTTTACTTACAAAAACCCACAATTATTTCAATTTTTTATGTGATTAAAAATAGTGAAGTGTGGAGCTTGTTTTTTTAATATCCATAATCATCAGTCAAGCTTGATATCATAAAATTTCAGAACATAATAATATTCCTGATCAACATGATCAAAATCGTGAATTGCTTACTAGATTGTGGGATGGACTGAAAAGAAAGGGTGATGGGAAATTCTATTTTCCATGTAGTCAATTCAGGTGCTTTAGAAGTAGAAGAATACAGATCTCAACATCCAAAAGACTTTGTAGGGAATATGGATAGGTTAAGGGGGGACATGCCTATCATCCATTCGTAAGTTTTTCATTATATATGTCTTTATATTGATTGGTTTTGTAAATGTATGTATCATTTTAATATTTATTATATTAACTAATATCTCTTGATGGTTTCCTATAATTATAAAGGAATACCTCCTAAGGCATATCACCCGGAGGATGTGTTTTCAGAACAAGCACCGATGGAACATGGAGCTATGAATAATGAAGACCAATATAATGATCATATTGAAGAAGATTATCATATTGATAACATATTTGAAGATGATGGTACAAATACATTGATCAATGATACATTCAAAGTTAGAATGGATGATGATGACGATGATTATGAAAATGATGACTTTGATGATGTTCATGATTTACCTCTTCTTGAGAAAGCATACAAACCCCTTTATGAATGCTCCAACACAAATCTTGTCTTTGCTATATTGTTGATAATGAACTTGAAGGTTATGAATGGTCTTTCAAACACATCAGTCACACATACGTTAAGGTATGCAATATATTCCGTCACATATATATGATCGTGATAAAGGTTATTTTTGTTCCTTTGATAATTTAATTTTTAAGTGATAAGTAAAATTAATATGGATGAAACAGGTTTCATTAATATTATTTATATATTATATTAACTAGTTTTTTACTTTAATTTGTTGTAGCTTGATAGCTGAATTTTTGTTAGCTCTGTCAAATATTTTACTTCGCACATATCAAGATTTATTTGTCACCATGAAAAAAATTGGAATGTAGTATGGAGCAATTGATGCATGCCCCAATGAATATATTATATATTATAAACAACATGAATTTGAAATAGAATGTCTAGAGAGTCATATAAGTAGATATCGAATAGATCAAGTAACAAAAAAAGTTCCTTGCAAGGCTCTTCATTATATTCCCATTATTCTATGGTTCGAATGACTATTCAGGTTAAAAAACATAGCACAATTTATGGATTACCATGCACATAATAGAAGTCAAGATGAAATTATTTGAATGCATGCAGATGGTTGTGCATGTAGAGATATGGAGGAAGAATGACCACACTTTAAAGAATAACCTCGTAATGTTAGTATTTCTTTGGCAGCAGATGGCGTCAATCCATTTGCAGAGAAGAGATATATTTACTTGGTGTGGCCTATTTTTGTTATCAACAATAATATTCCTCCATGGTTGTCAATAAAGAGGGAGAAAATAATGCTGGCAATGGTTATTCTAGGTATTTGTCTACAACATTTTTTTTTAATGTAGTGCCATTTCATTTGTTGTATTTTGTTGCATAATGTCATATTTAGTTTCTTTTACTCTTGTGTATTATTTATATATTGTAATGGTTGTAATAATTAAATAGTTTACATGTTTAATTCAATCAAGTAAGTACCAAGTTAAAAATATGAATGTATATATCGAGCCTCTTATTGACGAACAAATAAAACTATGGAATGACATCACTATGTATGATGTATATAGACCAATACGACAAATACAATTTCAATTCCATGCAATGCTTATATGGACAGTACATGATTCCCCAAGGTTAACCCATTTTTGCGGTATGTAATTATAACGCCGACTTTAATAGTATTTAATTTTATGAAGTTGATATATTATGCATGCATGCTTTTTTAAATAATCCATTCATTTTATATAATTATAATTGACAATGCTAATCCATCTCTTTATGTAGGTCTTCAAACAAAGGGGAAATTTGCATGTCCAGTTTGTGGTCCTAAGATGAAACCTTGTCGTCCAAGAAGTTTATGAAAGGAGGTGTTTGATGAGTATAGGAACTTTCTCTCTAATAATCATAGGTATTGAACTACCGTAAAACATCTATTCAATGGGAAGAAAGATACTGCATTAAAACCGCAGAGAATGACACCTCACCTATGGAAGTTGCAAGATAATATAAATTATCAAGGTACGTACAGATCAAATTGTCGATCTATCATCATATATCAAATGTTTTGAATTTTTTTATTGTGGGTTGTTTACTGTAATTGACATTGATTTTTGGAAATTATTTATAAACATTGATAACAATATGTTCAACTAACCTTTGGTTTTTAGTCTATCTATCTAACTATATATCTATCTTAGATATGATGATTGTTTCCAATTACAACCACCACCTCCATGTTTGTTACTAATTTGACTTCAATGACAACCATCACCTCCATGAACACTACCATTGTGGCCTCAACGACCACAACCATTATGAATACCCCCTCCACCTCNACCACCTCCATGTTTGTTACTAATTTGACTTCAATGACAACCATCACCTCCATGAACACTACCATTGTGGCCTCAACGACCACAACCATTATGAATACCACCTCCACCTCCACTATGAACCCAATTGCTACCACACCACCACTATTGTGACCACTACCATTGTCGTGACCATGACCACCATTTCCCTCACCACCATGACCCACCACAATGAACACCACGATCACCACTTTTTTTATGATGAACACCATTGCAAGCACAAAAACTAACACCAATACCACAATGAGGTGAACCATGACCATGACCAACTCAATCATGACAACAAATAACTCTACCACAACCATTGACATAACCGCCTCCACCACCACTACTACCACAACCCACTCCATCATCACTAATACCACTGCCACCAACACAACAACCATCGTGACATGATTGATACCAATCTAGTAAACACCACCACCAGCATAATCACAACATCAACAACAATGACAACCACCATGATTAATATCATCGCCGCAACCACCATCATGACACAACCAATGCCATCATAGTAACCATCGCCACAACTAAAATGAAAACCATCATGACCAATAAATAAAATATGAACTTGTTACACACATAATGATCATTGGGGCCACACACAAACCATTCCAATAATGGGTATTTTTTTCCTTGAAAAAAAATTCATAATTTCATGACTTAAAAAAGGAGTACAAAATTCCATTTTTTAGATGGTTTTTGGAAAAGCATATTTCATCTACTTCCAACATTCATGATAATAACATAAGTGCATAGCTTTAAATGTATGTCTCTTGTCTCAAGTAATTGCATTCAACGTCCCATAATATTCAAAAAACATATATAAGAAAAGATACAAAGAAAAATATAAAGCCATAGTTCCCTTGCTACTCCATCATTTGCAAATCTTGTTGATAGTGAAAATCATGAAAATGTGGGTGATAGTACTTAGACAAATACTCTTCATGGGATTTGTGAAATGAACCAATTTCCAAATTGCATCTAAATTGATGTTTTTGAAAGAACATTAGCATCCACACTCCTTCCCTTGTATATATGCTGCCAGGAATGGAAATAAAATATGTTTATGAATCCTTTTATCTCCTCCACTAGGACATGGATATAGAAATTGTTTCATCGTTGTTCATCCTTTATCTATTTAATCACATTCAGGGAATCACCAAAGACTTGTAGGCTAGTTATTCATTTTTCTTACGAAGAAAAAATATTTTTTCTTCTATGATATTTCTTTTGGTTTTATTAATATTGTCTCACCATGTGAGCATAAAAACAGATACATTTTGAAGCCATTAGATACCTCCAGTACACATGCACATGAGTATTGGATGTGCAATTGCATGACAAGAGTTTTCAAAATTATGGGAAGTGATGGGATTCCAACATGGCTATCGGATCCTAGCATCCTTTGGAATTCCAACTTGTTACAGAAGATCAAGATGTAAAGTGGAGTGCTGCATAAACAATGGGATCTAGGCATTACATGGACTAACATAGTGTCCTTGATGGAATGTTCAAAGTGGAATAGTGCAACATATTTAGTGGGATCCAGGAGGGTGAACTAGCCTTCATTTCCACAAGTTCATTCATGAGGAGAAATGGTTTGATTTCCTACATGGAAAATCATATGGTCGATGGTCTCAATAATACCTAATTGGTGGGTTGGGAATTTTCATGATTATTTTGGTGGAGACATAAGAAATGTAGAGGAGGGATTAGGATACACTTCCTCAATCTGATATTTGTTTGGGACCTTGGGATCATCTTTGGTCTCAACTATTTTACCTGGAAAATTCATATAGCAGTATGTCGGATAGAGACACCTCTCAAGAGGGAAGAGATTCATAAGGTTAAGTATTCTCCCAAAATTTATTTTCACTTTGACCATCAACATCAGACTCTCTTGAAGGACACATTTTTTCAAGAAAAATATCCTTGTTGCCATTATGACCATTCTAGATTTTTATGCATGAGAGTTGGTTTGGTTAGCACACCTATTAATTCACCATATTATATGAGTAGAGAATATGTAAAACACTTTGGTAGTATCATGTTGATTCTATTTGATTACATTCTAGTTCATGGTAGGATGTTGAAAGAAGTGCACCTTTGGTTTGAAATATATGTCATGAGTTTTGGTAGAGAAATCATTGCATATCAATTTATTGAACATGAAGTTAGAAGGATATAGATATTTCATTTTAGTCCTATGATTTTGCATGGTAAGGGTGATGCACCATGTAGAGATTCATTTCAATTCATAATATATATTGCTTCCCAAGGAAGTTGAAGAATTTTTCCCATGGGATAAGAAACTTGGGATATTTCAAAGGAATGAAGAAGGTAATGGGAACTTGTTTAAAGACAACCACACTTGGTTTCACTCCATCATTTATGCTTAGAGATCTATGGAGACGCCTCAATGATGATGGATTGAGTTGTGAAAATGGTTGCAACCCATGTCAACAATATGAACTGGATCATATTTATCTTCTACACTCTTTACCACTTCAGGAGTAGAAATGGGTCAAGCACAATTGTCCAAGCCTTGAATTGATGATTTTCAGTAATATTTTGTGCATGATAGTTGTGTTTCAATAAATCTCATTGAATCATACCTTATGTACAAAAAACATCCTGTTGTTCATAGGAATGGAAGTTTACCAAATCATGATTATTCCCATCCTAATTGCTTCAAGAAGAGGTTGGCCATTCTGCATGTTTTGTTCAAGTCAATCCAAACCTTGCAACTAGACATGGATTATTTTGAAAGAAAGGTCATTCCTTAGTTGATGGTGAAGAATGTAAAATGAAATATTTCCAAAGTTTTCATTTATGAAGGATATCAAGTTCAAATGGTGTATGCAACAGTTTGCAAAAGTGGTGGAAAAATGCCTGAATGTTTCATCTTTCATAGTTTCACTTGCTTGAGGACAAGCAATTTTTGGGAGGGGAGGACTGTCTTGTGCCCATTTTGGTGACGTATGGATCATTATATTAGCCAATTAGTCTCGATGGTTTTAATATGAAATTAAATTGAATGTATTGGGATTAATTTTAAAAGTTCAAAGTATTAATTAATTAGGAGATGTCAAATTCCTGAATAAAGTTTAAAGATGCATTTATTAGTTATTAAATTCATAAATTACTATTTTATTTATGAAATAAAAAGAGAAATAATCGTCAGGGGAACATTGGAGGAAATGTTGACCAAAATTGGCTTGCACAAGAAGGAAAGACAAAAACAATCAAAGATAAGAAAGCTGAGAAAAGAAGGAATAAAACAATTAAGACAAGAAAAACTGGGAAAACAAGAATAAAGAAGAAAGATAGAACACATAACAAAATAGAATAAAATTGTGAAAGGATGGTTAAAGTATAAAGAAGGGTAGGGTAGTAAAGCATGATAAGGTAGAAAGTAGAATAAAGCATGATAAAGTAGGAAAAAACAGTGAAAAGTAGAGCAAAGGTAGGGAAAGCTAAGGAAGGAAAGAAAAAGCAGGATAAATCCAGAAAAACAGGGAAAAGCAGTGAAAAGAAGAGAAAAAACAAGAAAATCTAAAGCAAGAAAGAAAAAAGTAAAGCATGAAAGCAAAGCAACAAAAGCTAAAGCAAGAAGGAAAAAAGTAAAGCATGAAAGAAATGAAGCTTTATCAATCCATGAAAGTGCATTAGCCTCTCTAAATTGCTCAACAAGTCATCCATAGTCTATAAAATAACGTGTTTACACCACTAGACCATCTTTTAACAGTTTGTGAATTGATATGAGAGCATTGTGTTCCTCTAGAATCGAGAGATATGCCCCTAGTCCAAGTTGGGAGATGCGCCCCATGATTCAATAGTGAGGATGAGGACAAATAGTATTCATAATTGAGCTTATTGTAGGTCCTATGATCATATTCCATGAATTTCGATCTAGTTGCAGTGATTGACAAATCCTTCCAGTTCAAATCTTCATATTTTCCTAGTTTCTTCTAATGGAGAATTATCTCGTCTTCTATTCTATTCTTGAGATCACTTATTGATGTAATATCATTCATTTTATGTTAATTCCATTGATGCAAATAAGAAAAGTATGATTTATGTCCTATTATGTAAACCTAGTATAGATTGCTATGAAAATTGAGCTAGTTTCATTGTTTGAATGAGTATTACATCAAGACATATCCAAATTTCATTATTCAACTTGATTATATTAATTAAAAATTTAATGAACACATCCCAACCCTAATATTGATAATTCATATCCCCTTTGCATTGTTTGGGTCATCCCGAAGTTAGCTAGTTGAGTAGTCATATAAATCAATTTCAGTAGTTTTCCTTCGAAACCCCTTCAAAACATCCTCAAGCATGATGGTTTGAATCCAAAGAGTTAACTGACTGAGATTTTATGTTTATAATCCTATCCAATCCAAAAATACATCTCCATTGGTTGACAGGATGCGTGAAGCAAAAGGTTTAGTTTGTATATGTTGGGGTGCCCAGGAGCCTTGGGAGTAAACTTCAGCCTCATTGGTTTTGAAACCATAAAAGGTCCTATTTAATTGTGCATAGGATCCTAAGCTGAAAAATAATATCTTATCTTGTTTTGAACTCACAATAACCCCAAACCTTGGTCAAAAATCCTAGTTTTGAGTCACCTATCTACCAAATATCCAAGTTAGTACATTACAAGTGTGTGCCATTTAATGAGGGTATATTTTGACACATTAGATGCAATAGAAAATGAAAAAAGTAGGCATCCCTCAACTTACATGGATATTTTGAGACACATACACAATGAATCTTGCAAATGACGTTTCCAAACTATTTTTTTTTCTATTGAAAATGTTCTTAACTATATAAAGTTCGATATTTTTTAACAAACACTTTTTTGGGACAAATTACAAGGTATATATTTTTGTGGTTGCAACCTTTGAGTTCCCAAATGATGGAATCAAGTTATGAAATTTGGTATACATATAGAGAACAACCAGTACTAGTGCACCTCTATTTTTTTAATTTTTTAAAATAATTTCAAGTTATTTGTTAATTTTTTAAAATAATTTTAAGTTATTTGTTTTTAATTATCTAAGTGATTGAACCTCAAAAACAAATGCCAAGTGTGGGTGAATCACTTGAAGGTCTAAGTGCAATTATTTCGAAACAAATTTTTTATAGCATGTAGAAGTCGGTGTCCTTTAGTGTGCCATACATTGTTTTTTCAAAATAGTTGAGAAATGGAAGAGTTATGGACGAAACACCAAGAGTGTGTTTTTTGAGTTAAGGAGTCACGACACAAGAAAAGTAAGAAAAATAGAAAAATATGCATGTTATGTGTAAAAATACATATTTGGAATATGTAGAAAAAACACTATATGTGTCTAAAACTTCATAAAAAATGATGGTGTGTAGCATACTGTAACCAATGACTAAAGACATGTATCATGAAAAATTGGATGTAATGCTCAATCAACCATGGTTTATCATACTCCAAGGCACATGCATGATAAATCCAAAGAAAAGTTTGAAGCAGTCACATAGACATACGAATTCCATGATAACACCTGTGGAGGTTCGACCATAGTGCTAAGAAACACACATGTGTTTTCTTTAAATTCAAATATTAATGCCACGAAAACAAAATGCGGACATGTTGTAGTTTTATAAAACGTGTGCTTGATTTCTAATTTTACAATTTTATTATTTGTCGATTATAAATTTAAAAGGAATTCGGGGTGATAAGGGGTTAAAGGCAGAGAAGGAAGGGAAGGGGGGGTAAGGGGTTAGAGATGGAAGGGGTGGTAAGGGGTTATAGGTAGATAAAGGGGTTGTAAGGGGTTAGAGGTAGAGAAAGGGAGGGTGGTGGTAAGTGGTTAGAGGTAGAGAAAGGGGAGTGGGGTGTTAATGGGTTAGAGAGTGACAAAGAGAGAGGGGTGAAGGGAAATACATTGGGGGTGGTAAGGGGTTAGAGGTTATAAAAGAGAACACAATCATTGTTTTTCTCATAATGCACACATATTCCATATTTAGCTTGAAAAACAAGAGTTTGTTGATGAAATTGTCATTGATGCCAAGATGGAATTGCAGTGGCCCCACAGGATGCCATTGATGCCACCAAGTTCCACCTACAGTGCCTTGATCGCCTTGATCTCTTACAGAGTGGGTTTGTGCTTTGAAGCACCATGTACCCAATTGACAAGGTCCTTGTGATCTTGATGCCACCACCTTGCTGAAGATGTTGAAGACCCTGCTGATGATGCTGAAGACCCTGGAGATGGTCCTGAAGCCTTGAGGGATGTTGGAGAATCCCTAGATGGGTGGAAGAAGCATTAATGACCCATTCTGTGGTCATTCATACTATGATGATGTCATGGGTCCTCGGGAGAAGGTCTGGCAAACCCACATTTGTTGGGTTAATGGTCCTTGAACCTTTGAAGGAGATGATATGGTTACTTTTGGATGATGGGGTCCTTGGTCACACATGTCATGGTGGTGGGATTCTTTGATGAAGCCCTTGATGGGATGATACACCCTTGCATGTGATGGTTTGGGTCTTGAACCCACTTATTTGTAGCTTGATGATGGCACCAACACACAAGCCTACAAACAAGTCAACTCTCCAAAAAGAATAAAGAAAGGTGGACAGGTCGGCTCCAAAAAAGAAGATTGTGACAAGTCGGCTCAACAAAAATGATAAAAATAAAATACAACAAGTCGGCTAGCCTACAAAAGATTAAATTTCAAATTCAAATTTAAAAATAATTTTTTTTTTTTTTTTTTTTTAAGGTCGGCTCCAGAATTTATGGTGGAAAAACCAGTATAAATACCCCATCAAAATTCATTTTGAAATGTGAGAAATTTTGGGGATAAGTTGCTCTGAATTTCGGAGGTCTCTGAGGCAGCCGTTGGAGAAGGAGTAGCAGTCAATGATCTATAACAGACCCGAATTTTTACGGCATCATTTTTTCTTTTTGATGGAATTTTGGGGTCTGAGGTCAAATGTCTAAAGAAAATTCGGGTGCATCAGTTAGGAGCAGTCCCGAGATAGCAGAGGAACAGACCTGAATTCAACAGTAGTAAGCTTAAGACAGTCTTGAATGTCTGAAGATAACAGCTCCTTCATGTGATGATAATGAATCTCACTTCATGAGGTTGAGATCTCTAAGTTCGTTTAATAGAGGATCCAAGGTTCTTTTAGGGTTTGTTTTTGTAGTAGGGGTTTCTGTTTTTAGTGGAGGGTGCACTTCGCTAGAGGGAGTCTCCTTTGTTTACCAAGAAGATTGGGGGAAAGATGAGCGCATTCTTTGTTCATCGTCCAAGTTGTGGAGAGGGATATACTGCTACAAATCTCTAAGAATTATTATCCTGCCAATTGCCAAGAGGAACTCGAGTTGAATGCTGATCTAGGTCTTTGATTTCAGTGGTATGATCCTTGGTTTTGATGATATGACTGTGATTTGTTGAAGGCTAGTTTATAGTAGCAAATTAAGAGGGAAGGGCGAGTTCTTATAGCTGCCCATCAATAGTGAAGAGTGGGTTATCTACAACAGTCCATTGTTATTTGCATACTGAGAGGGAGAAGTCGTGGACCTCCTCCGGGAAGCAGGAAACAACATGGCAGCCTATCTCGGGTTGGTTGGTGTCTTGCACATACCTGATATTTTTCCCATCACTTCCAGGCATGTAAACACCTTCTATTTGATGAAATATGCAGATTTGATTACACCCATTTGAATCTGATTATTGTGTTAAAATTATCTACTATTGAGTTGCAATATTTTATGTGATGAATACAATACATTTATCACTTGAGGAATAAACCTTAAACAAGTCAGAATAGTGTTTCGAAGAGCTTGGTAAATGCCAGTTAGCTACAGCAAGAATCATCCAAATTGTTTGCTAAAACACCTCAACCAAATGCAACAATAGAGATGTACAAATATCAGATTTGAAGAGAGAATGCAACCTACAGAAGTACTTTATCTCTCAACTCAGTGATTTATGAATTTTCCACCCAAAGTTACAGTCATTGGTTCAACCATCAACCTAAGTCATCATCAACCAATAAGAAAATTTTGACTGTCCATAATTATTTTGGACATAAGAAGGTAGTTACAGGCATTTGGAAGAAGTCTGCAAATCAGTGTATCAATCCACTTCAGCAAATGACATATTCAATAGGCTGCTACAACACTCCAGTGTACCATTGTTAGATCATTATAGGAGCTGTCATTTGCTCTATTTCTCAGGGAATTATGGTTTTTGCTTCTGTCATGGATACATTGGAATTGTCGATCTTGCTAGAGTCTGTTTGATAGCTTATAGCCAAGAAGCATAATTTATCTTTAGATGGTGGCAAATGGCATTGGGTGGTTGGAATCATGGTTTCTGTCACTCTTGTGAAGTTGGTCCTTGTAATCTATTGTCGAAGTTTTTCTAATGAGATTGTGAAGACATATGCTCAATATCACTTCTTTGATGTCATCACCAATGCAATTGGTCTAGTCGCTGCTATCCTTGCAAGCAAGCTATACTAGTGGATAGATCCTGCTAGAGCAATTGTGATGATGACAGTTTGTGCATTGACAAGTGATGATTAACTGGCAGTGATTTGGACAGTTGACATTGGATTGTTCATAAGGCAGTATGATGACCAGATTGACCTGCAATGGGTGATGAAGCAAAGTTGAGGTTGACAACCTGGATCATGACAAGTTTGACTGTCCTGAAGAAGTTGACACACTTTGCAAAGTGTCACACTGTCTTCTTCTGGCTGTTGGTGATTGGCATGAGCAGCACATGAGCAGATCTTTTGTTTGTTAACATGATCAGAGTATGACCAGATTCTTGATCAGCAGTTGATATGAAAATGATTAACACTACAGGATGCCATTTATTCCTGGTTGTCTATCAGTCATTTCCAGCCCTGTAAAAGGTCTATATTTGCTTGGGAATAAAGTACACCAGTCTCGAATTGACCTTACAGCAGTTACAACATCTTTATGTGATAGCTTGACAGTGACATACATTGACTTGACAAGATAGTGACATCCATTCATATGACAGTGACAGCAGTCTGATATGATATGACAAATGATAGTGACAGGTTGATGACATTGACAGTGCTTACACAGTGAGATGCTTGACAGATTGAATTTGACATGTGGATTGGTGAGGCTTCTTGAGCAGAGATTGACCAGAGATTCATGAGCAGTAGTGAAGAATGATGATCAAAGAAAAGGATGAGCATGAGCAGAGATAGTTGGAAGCAGATTGAAGAGATAGGTGATGTTGATTTGATTGATGAAATGATGTGACAATGAACTTTAATTGTAAAAGCAAGCTTGTCTTGCTTTTGAGGTTAGGATACCTCAAACCCTTCTTAGTAGGGTCTAAGAAAACCAGGCAGGGTCTTGGATGCAGAGTAGGTGCTCTTCATATCAGTAGGTGCTGATTTTACCTCATGGTTGTAGCCGGACCAAAAATAATATAAAAAGATTACAAAATTATATGGTGTTGTGTTCTTTTGTGTTATGGTTCTTGATGATTCAAATGCTTATGATATGTTTATGAAATGATTATGAGATTGGTAGAATGATGAATTGGTAGTTAATTGTGACAAGCTAAGAAAAGTTTTAAAATTGGCTTCACACTGATTCACCCCCCTCTCTCAGTGTCTAACCGAGTTCATAACAAATTGATTTTTTTGTGCTTGGTTACTGTGTTTGACAATTGGTATTCTCCCCATGTTTGGTTATTTGGTTGGTTGAAAGGCCTGCTTGAAAATGTGTACATTGAACTTCTTTATTTTATTGCTAAAAATTGAAAGGGACTTTCAACTCACCTGCAAAAATGCTTGTTTGTTGAAGTATATAAGTTCTTACGACAACACATATTTGGAAAGTGTATCAAATGCTTCCTTCTATGGAAGAATTTATATGTCATCTAAGGAGTCAAACATATCACAATTGACCAAATGGTCTAGGGAGATTAGAAGTGCCACCAAATATTATTTCATTCTTGAATCTACTTAGAAGGAAATTATAAATTTAGATCCTTAGGAAGGTTGAATCAACATCCTAAAATTACAGAACTTTCTATCTCAGAGTTTGTTGAGCACTCTTGCATGTAGTATCAGACTCAATAGATAATATGCTTGTTATCACCACCTCACATTTTTTGCACTATTCATCTACAAGTAACTACATCTGGACGGAATAACTTAACAGTCATTGCGAGATTATTCCCCTAGTAGTTGAAGGTGGGAATATCATCAAGGAATGAGGCTCTCTAAATTTTATCTTTTCTACTTCCATGATTAACTGAACCAATTTAATGGAAATGAATCCTTGGAATACTATGGTATTTTCAACCCTTTTTGAATATTACCTTACACTACAACCTTGTGAAGGAGGTTTTTTGTATTTAGTTTTTATTTGGTTTCGTTATTTCGAAGACACCTTGACATAGTAGATATTCCATAACTATTTCCTCCAAACACCAATATTCTTGTTATTTACCATGCTTTGATAAAGGAGAATGCATTTATTATACTATAATGGATCTATGAATATCTCTCACTCCCATACTCCTCCACCTACACCTAAAACATTGTATCACTCTCTTTCACCCCTTCTACACTTACCCCAAATCACTTAACACCCGCCTCAGTCTATAACTACAACCCATTAACACTCCCTCTCTATCTCTACCTCTAACCCCTTACCATCCATCTCTCTCTCTCTCTCTCACACACCTATTCCCCTTAACTTTAACCCCACCCAATCGCTGCAATCCCCTAAAAACCCCCTACTCTTTCTCTCTCTCACCTCCTACTCCTCTATATACCTCTAACCCCCCCTCTTCTTCTTCTTCTCTCTCTCTCTCTCACCCCCTTCTCCTTGTTTACCTCTCCCTCTCTCTCTAACCTAAACGCACACTCCACACTTATAACCCCCTTTCTCTCTAATCACCCTAAGATGGAGGCCACATGGGGAGAATCGTGGGGAGAATCGTGGAGAGAATCGAGAAGATGGAGGTCATGTGGGGAGAATCATGGAGAGAATCAGGAAGATGGAGGCCACGTGGGGAGAATCATGGAGAGAATTAGGAAGATGGAGGCCACATGGGGAGGATTGAGCATGCACGTGTCTTGGGAGGAGGCTAGGGTGAAGCGTTGCAGTGGATGAGTGAAGGAGAAGGGCCAAGGTGTCGTCTAATGGAATAAGGTGGAGGAATTGAGAGGAGTGGAGAAGGGGATGGGATGAGTGTGCAGTTAGAAGAGAGAAGGGTGGAACATCCACAACATGTGAATGAGAGGAACTGTTTGATGAAGGATGGTGGTACAACAGGCCATGGAAAACGTGAAGGAGGGAGGCACAAAATGGAAAGCGGCGGGAGAAGGCATGCAGGGATGAGATGGAAGGAGTGCTAGAGCAGAATTGTTGGGAGGAGGTTTGTAGAAGGGAGGGTGCAAGAGGTGGGAGCTGTGGCTGGTGGGTGTGGGGGTTGGAGTTGCATACCATGGAGGAGTCACATAGATGGTGGTGTAGTGAAAGTAAGTGTAAGTTCAATGGATAGTGCCTGGGATAGCAGGGAAAGCAAGCGAGGCATGCACAGAGGGGTATCAATGTAAGGTGAAATGGGGGAAAGGAGGGAGGTGAGTGGTGTCTTCAAAAAACTACGGGGGAAACAAATGGTGGATGATGACGTGAGTGGATTTATGAGGGAGAAGGGTAGGAGTGTAGGAGAGTACACAACAACATGAGCAAAAAAGGAGGGAAGGTAAGTGGGTGGTAGCGCAGAGGTGGAAATCAATGTTTGCAAAAGAGGATGCAACCACGCGTGGGAGAAGGATCGCGGAAGAGGGAAGAATGTGAAGGAATGACATAAAAGAATGAATACATAGGGTTAAATGGGATATGAGATATGGAGGCTTGAGGAAGGTTTCAGGATTTCAAGGAAATCCTATAGTAAGGCCACAAACCAAAAATAAGACAAAGTCTAACAATTATGGCCAAATCCTAGATTAACCAACGAGGCTTTGATACCACTGAAACAAATAAGATTTGTTTCTATAGGAAAATCCAATGTAAATAGGATAGAAAATCCATAAATGGTTAAATATATAAAATTGGTAATTGATAAGTGATGATATTACATTTACAAAGATGGGTCTTATATAATCCCATCGTTCCTTT
>LPNX010216951.1:40904-57390 GCA_001517045.1 Pseudotsuga menziesii | reverse complement strand
CTGTAATTTAATTTCTATTGTAATTGTAAGTTGAAATGTCTATAGCTTTAGTGTTATAGCAATAACTATTTAAGAAATTGGTCCTGGTGGTATTTGTATCATTGTCTTCTTCTCTACTAATCAACACAATAGCATAATCACCACAATAGAATCAAATTGAGATTTATCTTCTACAAAATTAACATATCAATCAACATTGTTAGTAAAATGTTTAAATGCTTCTCAATCAACACACCAATCATCCTTACTACTCTTTGAATCCTTCTTTTTGGCCATGAATTCAAAATTCTTCTTCATTGTGTTTAACATCATGTTTTTGTTTCTTTAAATTGATCATTGAAACACTCTTCTGAGTTGTGGTTTTATCCCAAAAGTGTTTTATGCAAACTTTGCTTATGTGGTGTAACTTGCCACAATAAAAACATGCAGTGGCTTTTCAAATTTTACCTAACTCATAAGAGTTACCATTATCCTGTTTTCTCTATTGCTACCCTTTCTCTTAAAACTTTGTTGCATATGCTATCCCAAAATCCTAATTCACATCAAGCTCTTCCCAAAGTGTTTTTTCCATCAATGTTGTTATAAGAGCTTAGTGCTCTACTACTTGAATGTTGGATCTTGATCTATGTGTTGGGCCAATGAATTGCAACTATAGATACTAGATCCCTTGGCTTTACTTTAATTATCAACCTGAGGCCTCTGTCACAACTTATGAGGTGTTTGCAATATGTATGCAACTTCAAAGGCCTAACCTGAAACTAGTATTCTAAATAGAAATGCTCAACTTCAACAATGCACTCTCCTTAACCACTCATTTTGGTCTTAAGACCTTCACCCCTATCTCCTCTTACAATGTGCAAATTAGATGGGTATCTTAGAGTCACTGTTTCGGGTTAAAGAGCTAGTGAAGGGACTCAATGAATCAAATCAATCTAGAATCCTTACGCTACTTCAAAGCAAATTAATTCTTACAACCTTGATGAAACATATATTCAAAGGACATATTGTAAAGTGATGACAATCATGAATAAAACATGGAAATGAAGTATATGTAATAAAACATCACACCGAGTTGTTTACTAGTAAAATCAATGCTAAGAAATGCTTAAAAACACATAAACTAGTTAGTTGTAATGCTATTGTATGAGTCTGTAATTTTACTACAAAAGTATGAAATCACAAATAAACATAACTCAAATGCAAATGAAAGATAAATATAATGGTTATCATTCATTTCCTTAAGTGGACCCTATTCAAGGATACTCTTGGAACCCTTGTTAACATAATAGACTAAATATGAAGCAAAATAAATTCTCTTGTGCCTTCTTCTACAATTCAAATTTCAAAAGATCTATGAGAAATAATAACACAAAAATGAAGTTTATGAACATTCAACTATCAACTTAAATACTCTTAAGATATATTTGATTTCTGGACTTGACTGTGTGCAAATTTATGAGTCTGACGTTTCAGGTGGACACTCCACCCATCTTCAGGGATCATTTTACTGAGCTCTCATGATCCCTAAAGATAGATGGAGCGTCCACCCAAAACGTTGGACTTTGAAATTTACACATAGTCAAATCCAGAAACCAAATATATCTTGGTGATCATTTACTTAGATTTCCATCTATAATATAAATAAGAGTATTTAATAGCATGAATATTTTCACCCCTTGATTGATGGGAGATACTCTTATAAATTTGCATTGGTGTCTCCTTGAATCCTAGAATACTTGTGCAACATGAACTCTTAACGCAATTCGGGCTACCTAGGGCCATAAATTTCTCATTGAACATTGGCAACTTTTGGAGTGACAATGAGGAACAAAATTCCTAGGAATACTCCTTATGCTTCTTGTTGTTGTAATCATCAGTGAGGACATTAGTGATTTCATCCTTGCACTCTTTGACTTGAAACAACTATAGTTTCATAAGTGAAATGTGTGTAGGCCTACTCAAAATCACCTAAGAAACAAAGTACATCACATGCATAAAATAGGCTAAGTAAATTATTCATGCAAACTAGCAATGTGTTATACCTTCAAGAAATATGAAAATGCATATTTATTAATCAAAGATAAGCAAGGTTTGACTCAAAAAGTCAAATGTTCATAGAAAAATGGGAAAAATATGGGTAATTATAAAATCCCATCCCACTGCTAGTAATGTTCAAGGTCCCGATAACATTTACATAAAAGACTTTAACNGAAAATGCATATTTATTAATCAAAGATAAGCAAGGTTTGACTCAAAAAGTCAAATGTTCATAGAAAAATGGGAAAAATATGGGTAATTATAAAATCCCATCTCACTGCTAGTAATGTTCAAGGTCCCGATATCATTTACATAAAAAACTTTAACTTCAAAGCTACAATCACCATTTCTTCTTTTTCCATTTTCTTTTCAGTTGATCTATAATATCATGTATATTTAATAAATGATCTTGTAAAAAGTTAAACTCTTCCATTTTAATCAAGAATAACATATTTACCTTTATTTGAGATTTCATGTTTTTTTCATAACTGCCCCACGTGATAAGCACATCATTACCATTTTGAACTTGTGGTAAAACTTGATCAACATCACTACTTCTTAAGTCTTTTCCTCGTACTTTGCTTGGGCGTCCACACGATCGTTACTCTACACTTCTTTTCCCATACAAGTTTGTTCAAACACATGTTTTCCAAGAATCATTTTCTATTTCAATGATTTAAAATATAAATAGTTCCACTCCAAGATTATATAGGTTAAACTATCCATTTTTATAGAATTAAAATACAACAATCGGTGTTAAAANGCGTCCACACGATCGTTACTCTACACTTCTTTTCCCATACAAGTTTGTTCAAACACATGTTTTCCAAGAATCATTTTCTATTTCAATGATTTAAAATATAAAGAGTTCCACTCCAAGATTATATAGGTTAAACTATCCATTTTTATAGAATTAAAATACAACAATCAGTGTTAAAACTTTGTTCCATGACAATAAAATAATAGCGACACTATATTTTCATTCAAATTTTAAAAATAATATAAAACACTAACGAACTTGTCAAGTTATATCGCTTGGCATATATTGCTTGAAATTCTTCTTCAAATTGATTTGAATCTTTTACACAAGTTGCTTATTAAGTGGAGGATTCATTGGTTTTCCCTTCAAATCCCACAATAAAACACTGCTAACAAAACGACTTAATTCCTTCAAAGTGGCTTTCTTCTACTTGGCATGGTGGCTTCTTTGACTTACCAACAATAATTGTTAAAGAAAACTTGGATGCTTAACGGTTGAAGAAAGAAATGTTACACCCAATGTTATGGGAAGTGTTTTGTGTTTGCATATAGAGTTTATAGATGCGATTATTGCATCTGTAACCGTTATAAATAATTAATTGCAAATTTAGTAAACAAGAAGCTAACCCATATACAATGTTGGGGACATTGCCACCTCGTGGCTCTTGTTTGAAAATATTTTATGCTTACTCTAATATCTCAAGGCAGACCTCGTCTAAAGACGGGTTACGAGCTCCTCATGACAAGTTTGGACATAGAGAAACAGCTGAACGAGGTATGGAATTCGAACATTGAATTGAATCGAGGTATATATATATAATATGGATCATAACTTCTCTCGCCCTTATAATCAGTAGAGAGGTTAATCATGGTCGTAAATTGTAATGTATTATATCATGCAGGTGAGATTGCCTTTACTGATTGTTCATGGGAAAAGACGATAAAGTAACAGAGCCATCCCTGAGCAAATTACTGAATTCCTTGGCCAAAAGCTTTGACAAGATGCTGAAACTGTACTCGGATATGTGGCATGGTTTTGACTTATGGCAAACCCCTGGAGCACATTGAATTGGTATTGTGGGATATCATTGCGTGGTTGGGTAAGAGAAGTAAAGCAGCAGGGTGCCCTGTAAACGCCCGCTGGGAAAAATCTAGAGGTGCTGAACCCACCAGAAGGAGAACGAAAGGTTACCAACGACAGCCTATCTTAGAATAAAGTACACAACTGAGGTCAGAAGGAATAACTCGGTGAACCGAGCTGGGCGATAAAGTACGATACCGACTTATTTTAGGAGTATTGCAAATCATAAAACTGTACAGAAGAGCATGCCTAGTTGGGGATGTACAGACCTGAGTGAAGTTCATGGTTAACAGGCGTTTGCCATGGGTGATTGACTTGATATTCATGTTACTGTGGGAACTTGGCCATCACACAAAATTGTATCGTTATTCCACTGTCATGATTGTGTGTCATTTTTTTTCATGAAAGTCTTCAAACGTGTAAGGCATTGTTATGTCACGGCAGCAGATATATATGAATCGCTTATTCTTATTCTTATTATTATTTTTTATAAAGTTTGTAATTTTTTATATTAAATATAAGTTTTAAGAAGAGCCAGGGAGGTGGCAATGTTTTCCAGGTTGCTATTTGTTGTCCTTAGAAGATGAAAATTGTATAGGTCAAAGTCTTGAGTAGAGTCTAGTGAGAAGAAGAAAGCTATATATATATAGAAAGAAGACTCTCTACTCTAAGTTGATATATATATAAATGCATTTGATAAATTCAGATTTCTAGAGGAAAAAGGTTTTATATAAAAAAAAAGCAAATGCATTTAATAAATTTAGATTTATGAATTTTCTTTGTCAAAAAAATTAATAAAAAAATGTAAATGCATTTGATAAATTTAGATTTACTAATTTTTTTTGTCTTAATATTAAAATTATTAAAAGAAAACAAAAATGTTATATTTTATTAAATGTGATTGAATTCCTAATTAATAAAAAAAATGCAAATGAATTTGATAAATTTAGATTTACGATTTTTTTTGCCTAGCCTTAATTCTTATGATTGAAATGTTGGAAAGATCAATATTGTAACAATTTTCTTTAAATTATTAAAAGAAAACAAACATGTTATATTTTTTTAAATGTGATTGAAATCCTAATTAACCTTAATTCTCATGATTGAAAAGTTGAAAAGATCAATATTGTAATTTTTTTTTAAAGTGTTAATTGATGTGAATATACATTTAAAAAAAAGTTTTCCATATTAAAAATCTTGTGAGTATCTTTTACACAAAAATTTCCAATCTTCTTGAAAATTTAATTTATACTTACTTTAAGGATATTGATTTTCTATCATCTTTCCCACATTTTTAAGAAATTTTGAACATCATAAAGTTCTTCAAAATTTAATTTATTCTTATTTTAAGATTATTTGTTTTCATAATTTTTACACCAAAGGCGTTTCACAATGGAGACAGTCTTAGAAGATTCCTCGTCTCCCTGTCAAATAGCGTTTCGGCACTTGTCTTGTCAGCTTGGCGAATGATGAATGGACAGGTGTTTTGTTATCGGTTTCGATTCCGTCCTCCATTCTATGCATCCTTGTCCTTCTGCTGCTTGCTTGAGGCGATTTGTCATGAACATTGCCATCTCTGCATCCTTCTGCTGCTTGCTCCTTTCTTGAGGCGAATTGTCAAGAACATTGTCATATATGCCTCCATGTGGCACAAATTGCAGTACCATGAGACGCTCAAATGGTACAAATTTCATTTTCAAGAAGATTTTCTCGGAATAGTTTCTTAAAATTGCCCGTTGTCATCTAGCGTGGTGAGGGTTCAAACTTGGGGATTTATTGTGATTCTCTTCTGCATTGAAGTTCCATAGCCTTATATATTCTATTTACGCGATGATATATTTTAGACCTTGCTGAAAATATTTGCCTAGGGTTTTCCTATTTACTGCTAACTACTTATTTATTGCTTTTGGAGTCATTGAGTTGAGAACTAGAATTCATTTTTTGGTATTTACAAGATCTTACAGTACTGCAATCATGCCTAAAGACAGAAAAAATATTCTGGAAGAATTGGCGGCTAAGAGAAAGGTCGAATCTAAGAGCAGGGAAAAGAAGAAAAGGAAAAAAATTGCTCTAAATTCTGCTAAGCCTGTTAGCAAACCTGTTAGTAAACATTCTAGCGGAATTGGCAGCAAGGGAAAGGCGATTTTTGTGCCAATTTCTGCAACTAAGACTAAGCATAAGGAGGACATAAAGCCAAAACCTGTAAGTAAGATGGATAGATATGAGACTGAAGAAGACGAGGAATTTGAGGGCGAAGGGGATTTCGATTTTGAATATGATGACGGCGATGAGCTATCTAGTGAGGATTCTGAAGAAGATATGAAATCTAAGTCTATAACGAAACTGCCTCCTCCGTCCAAGGGAAAAGCTCTTGTCAAAGTATTTAGTAGTTCAAATGGGAAGGGCACGGATGAGAAGCAAAAGGGAATTATGAAAGACGAAGGAAAGGATGAAGAAAAAGTGGAGGAAAGTAGTAGTGATGCTAAAGGTGACAGTGATGATGATGGTGGTGACTTGTCTGATCATCCGTTGCAGGAGGTTGATCCTTCGAATATTTTTCACTAAAAAACACAAAGACCCCTGTTTCGTAAGTCGAGGAGCCAACTTCCGCAATCCGAACCAGAAATTGAAAACCGAAAAGGCGTTAAAGTGCGGGAACGTTGTTTCGTAAGTTGAGGAGCTGACTTCCGCAATCTGAACTAGAAATTGAAAATCAGATTGCGTGAAAGTGTGGGAACCATGTTTTGTAAGTCGAGGAGCCAACTTTCGCAATCCGAACCGCAAATCGGAAATCAAAAAGGTGTGAGAGTGCAGTGGCTACAATAAATGATTGAAAGTATGTGTGCGAGTTAGGGCTTCTGAGAGGGAATGAAACAACGATCAATTGATCGATTCTCTAATTAATCAAAGGAGGTGAACAATCCATTTATGATTTCATGAATGATAAATGTGTGTTTGCATATTTGTTGCAGGCTCGGGGTATGTAGAGATCGATCAATGCAAGGATCGATGAAGAATAAGGATTAAATCCTGTGGATATTGAATGGTCGAGATCACAACTGAACTAGATCTACGAATGCGAAAGAATTCCATAAACAAAAGAAGCATCGAATTAAAACAAAACCGCCCAGATCAAACTGTGGGGAATCGATATTGACAAAAGATTGACGGTCGAAGTTCACTTCCACATAGAGAAGATAGATCCACTTAAGTTAAACCAAGATCCACACTTGGAGACAAATCAACGACTACAATCAAGTTCCTCATTAAAAGAAATTAGATCCATATAGTTAAATGAAGTTCCTCATTTGACCAAGGATCAAAAGCCAGAAAAAGTCCCGCAAAGATCTGATGGTTGAGGATAGATATGCACTAAACACAGATCAATAGTCATGAAGTGATCTGTTGAAGATTGATGGAGTGGAATAATTTAAGTGCAGAAAACCAAATTTGAAAATTAAGTTGGAGTGCAGATCCGAGTTCCGCTTTTCAAAGTGTGGAAGCCGGAAGTCAGACAAGTGGAGAAGGAAAGTTTCAGAAATTAAAATATCCAAGTTTTGCTTTCCAAAGTGCAGAAGCTGGAAGTTAGAAAAGCAGAGAAGAAAAGTTGTGGAAAGTCGAAGATCCGAGTCTCGCTTTCTGATGTGTGGAAGCCGGAAGTCGGAGAGGTGGAAAAGGGGATGGAAACGAAAGTTGATAAGCTGAGTTCCGCTTTAAGAAGAGGAAGGGGAAAGGTGGAAAGAAAAGTGTGGAGGTAGAAGTGCGACAGTGTTGAAATTCAGAAATTATAAAATTGAGGTTTCTGATTTCCAATTCCTGCATTTCAAGAAAGGCGGAAAGCCTCTGGCGGAAAAGAGTGTGCGGGAAACAAAGATTAGAAGTGCGGAAGAAGGTTGAGACAAAAACATAACCCCTATCTGAAAACATATACCACAGATTGGTGCATATACATACAACAATGATGTTGTTCTCTTCTCCAAGTAAGAGTCACTTATCACATTAAGTATATATATATATATATATTCAACTGTGCCCTGAACACAAGCAAAGCATGATCAGTGTGCTCCTTTTTAGGAATTCTTTGGTTTCCACCCTAACGAATAGATCATAAAAGGCTCACTTCTATCTCATTTAAGTCAATTCTTCAATAGGGTAAATCATCCAATTCTACAATGGATCCTGCAATGTTCCCTTCTCAAACCGTTGGATATGCATTTGCATGTGTATGTAATATGTATGTGTGTGTAAAGAAAGAGAAGAAAACACCAAGCATAGAAATTGTAAACATCGCAATGTTTATATATGAGAAATCCTTCTGGAATCTGAAATAAGAATCTTACCATAAGTATCTAATTTGCACATGTAGAATCTTATCATACCTATCTACAATCCACATAAGTTGTGTGCATGCCCTATCTTGTCCAAGAGATGAGGATAAAAAGGTCCAATTGTGAAAAGATGATGCTCTACTACTCAATGCACAGAAAAAGAGGGGTTAAAAAAATTTAAAGATATTGCATTGTAAGTTTGGGAAGAAGTTTGTCAAAGCTCAGCAGATTCAACATGTTGGAAAATTTTCTGCCACATAAACATTTATTGAACTTGTATTCAAAGTCAAAAGTTCAAAAATCCTGAGATTCATGTCACCTCAACATCCAAATAGGCCCAAATGATGTTACTGAAAACACTAAAATGTGAATTAAATTAGTGTGAATACAAAATGTTCTTGTAGCTAAAATATATACCGTGAGAATAGGTTGCAGGTTGCAGAAGAAAATTTTGCGTATTTAAAAAGTTGCATGCTAGAAACGTTAGACATTGGAATATGAAAAGTTATTGAAAATACACTACTTGGTTGAGGGCCTCTAAAAGCCCTGTATTATTGGGTTACTAACCAATCAAGGCTGAACCACAAGATTAGGTTGCAGATCTAGAAAGCTGTAGAAGACTTCCAACATTCCAAACAATGAGTTCAGTTATAGAACCACCAAATTCAACTATTTTGTGAATTCCAGGGAAGAGGAATCAGATGATATTTCTAATAAAAGCCAAACAATTAGATGACGATGGATTCTTGTAATTGTGTTATGTGCAATGCTGCTACTTTTCATGTTAAGTTACTTCAGTTGTTAAATATTGGTTGTTTGTGATCTTTCCTTCATTGAGCTAAAAGATAGGTTAATTATCATAAGGCCGATAAGTCTCAATAACAAAGAAACCGTAGCTGATAAATTACACTATAGGTGCAATGAATAGAAGGTTTAAAACAACATTATACACATGAAACATAGATCTACATCATATGAAAAATAGTGTTGTACATAATCTACTTTAAAACAGACAATATAAATATTAAAAACCAAAACATAGAAATATCTTATTAGGGAAATAACAGTTATGAAAGAAGTTTGATCTTTTTACCTTGAGAAACTCCTTTACTTGGTCCTTTTGAGTCTCTGGTTTTTGTTCCTTTTGACGGTCCCTTTCCAATTTTTCCTTTCTGTGCGGGTTTGGCTAGTGACACCTTAACTTTCACCTACAAGAAAACCACAATATTAAGAAGTTACAACTGAAATTGCAACAAAGTTCATATGTTATTTAATAATTTATCCTCCCAAAATACAATGGAACTACTTCAGAGCAAAGGCAATAAGAAAAAAAACCTTTATATCTCCATCAATCAGTTCATCATCCTTGTTGAATTCCTTAATACATGCAAGAAGTTCACAAAACCAAAGTCTTTTTTCTTGGAAGATTGCATATTGGATGCAAGAACAACTGTAACGTCCCTGACCCTCTAACCAGCGAAGAAGACGCTACCAACACCAAACATACGGGCAAATAGCCCCATGAACATGAACAGGCATATAATGCTGAAATAAAAAGATTAAACATAATACATAATAAGATGCATAATCCTTCAAATACATAGCGGAAGCAAACATACATTCATTC
Source organism: Pseudotsuga menziesii (assembly GCA_001517045.1). Classification (NCBI taxonomy): domain Eukaryota; kingdom Viridiplantae; phylum Streptophyta; class Pinopsida; order Pinales; family Pinaceae; genus Pseudotsuga; species Pseudotsuga menziesii. The sequence goes on along the minus strand of LPNX010216951.1, from coordinate 47,558 downwards.
AAGCATGCCACATGTTCATCATATTCATTAACCAGTAAATATAATTACAGAAGTAAAATGGACAAGAATACTCATCTGATAAGAAATCGTCTCGCAACCAGCTACGTTGCTGCAACGTTCCACCCAACCATAGGCCAGCGTGCTCATCAATATCTCAGCAACACTGCCACCCCCGAGCTGGGCATGATTCCTCAAGGAATAAGGGTGAAAGAAGGTTTACACATAGCCAAGGTAAACAAATCAGCCAAGCCCACACAGTAGGGTTTATCAGGCCTTCAAGGAGCTAGGAAAGGCTAAATGCTAAATTGGTGACCTCAAACACTAGTTTTCTCAAGCATACCTAGCCTCTAATCCTACTCTCAACAGTATGAAGACCAACCATTGCATACCGCAGCAAAAAAAACAGTTCACAGCTCTGTGAAGAAGATGAAGACAACAAGGTGACAACCCCAAACAAAAAGGTGAAACACAGTTCAGATCAAACAATGATTCAAAGTTGTTCTTGGCCCTGGCGTGGCCAAAACAACTCAGCAACAATCCCCAATAACCTCAACAACCAATAAACAACCCAAAATCAGGGGAACACCACAGCTCCAATATCACAAAGAAATGATGGAAACAACTACACAGTCTGCAATAGGAAGAAGCCCAACTCCCAACATGGATAGGGAAAAACATAGATGCAAACCACAATCGATAAGGAGAACAGGCATGAACTTACACACTGCACAGAACACGTAGGCTCATTCACATGAGATCATGGATGACAGAACATGCTTTTCAACTTGTTGCGTGAGTCCCGAAACAAATGAGAGCATTTTGCGTGAGGAGGACCATGCCCATTTTCCACTGGTGCATAAGGAGAGTGAACAAAATGACCCACTGTCTAGATAAGAGGGAAACCCCTCACAAAGGAGACCACAGAAACATCTCACAATCTACCAAAGGGAAAAAGAGGGAAATCCATTCTCTGTATAGGACTGAGGAAGATCATACCCATAGAAATCAATTCTTGGTGTGAACCTAAGGATGAACACAACAGACTAGCAATTGGAGAGAAAGGAGGAAGGCAAACCCCCAAACAATGGAATGTGTAACTTTTAACTCAGTCCGCGTGAAGAAACTGAACAGACTCATGATATGGTTAGTGGGAAGACCATCTGCATGACATGGAGAGGGAGAGCAGGCATGGGCATGGTAGTGGTCTTTCTGCCAACAAGTCGCTGCCCCAATTAACAACAAAACAACAGGGTGGTGACACATGGCTAACTCCCAATGGGGTCCTGGTTTAGCAATCCCCCCTCCTTACCCTTGCGAATCATGCCTTTTTCATTCAACATTGCACTGTTGTAGCTGGCTGTAGGTTTAATTAAATTGATGTGCGTATTTACATGATTCCAAAGCTATAATGTGTCGGACAACACAATATGCCATCGGCAATGATCCCTATTGCTGAAACATAACATAGCCAAATTGATGGTGGGCCTTTTCCCTTTAGCTCCTCACCATGACTAATTACAAAATATACATCATGTACCCTTTAACACAAATGGGGTCAAAACCAAGGTATTACAATCCCCTCCCCCTTGGAATAACAATGTCCTCGGTGTTTCAATACATATACAATTTGCACATCAAAATTTCAAAATTTTGCAAACCTTTCCTATGTTTAAGTATCTACTCTGAATGTTTAGGACCAAGCCCCTCGACTTCCATGAGCTTCTCTTGTTGGTTCTCAGCTCTTGGCTTATCCCGAAGCCTAGGAACTTTGTGGCTACTTCCCTCTTTATGTTCCCTCATTGGACAGTACCAGTATAAATGATGTCCTCTGCATTCCCAGCATTTCACTGGCTGCTTCATCTTTACCTGCTCATTTTTTTTGAGTATTCATTCCTGGACCATTTCTTAACTCACCTTCCTTTCCTTTGTCGATTTCTCCCAGAAGGATTTTCACCTCCCTTTGCAAACCAATAGAGTCTTGCAAAATCTGGTGGTTCATTTCATTCTACCTTTTCTATATCTTGAGCATCTCTCCAAGATTCTCTTGGGTCATGGCAATCGTTTGAAGGAGACTTCCATCCAAGTCCACCAACTTTTGGTCTGCTGCCATGATTAATGTGCACCACTGGATTTCACCTTTCTCACCTGTGAAATGCATCATTGATATTCTGTTAGACCAAGCATAATATAGGCATTAATATCAGTCAATTAATTTCCCAATTGGCATGACAATCCAAGTCTTATCAAGGAGACTTTCATATTTTTCATGCCTTCCCAACAGGCACATGAACTCATTCATGTCCATTCTTGGGCAAGGAATTAACCATTCCAGCATTCATAATTTACTTTAAGCAAATACACACATTATATTTCCAGTCATACATGCATTCAACAACCTTTTCTTTTCACAATTCATAAACACATATGTGTGTGTATATATATATAATAAAAAAGGAAAGAGAGAGCAGCAAGAGTTTTTCCCCTCTTTATTTTGTTCCATCCCAGAACCCACACCACCGCTATGGATTTTCATGCTCTCAGCCTCTTTCACTTCACCGTGTGTCACATAACCCAATTTTGTAAAATAATGTTAATTGTTTTAATTTGATTTCCTAAGACATTATGTTAAATTTAATGCTAAGTAGGAACTGATGACTCAACAGAGTCAAAAGAAGTGGAATGTAATTCTGAATATTTTATTATTAATAAATAAAAAGTGGAGACAACAACTTGGGAGAGCTGTTAATAAGAGTGTTACTGGTCAAACTGGTGGAAGCAACTAGGTGGATAGCAAAAGACAAGTGGCAGCATCCTCAAACACTTCCTATGTTGCAGTTGGAAACTTCCCTATATTTGGGGTCATGATCCCCCAAGAAAGTGGGATCAGAGTAGGTGGCTCAATAAATGACAACTAACCCAAAAAGACCTAGGATATCTTTTAAAACTACCCAATGAATAGAGCTGAGGCTGCTCAGATATTTTCCAGGAGAAGAATCATTTAGGACGAATGCACTTCAAGGAATTCATTGGGGAAAAGGGAAAACTGTAAGGAAGGTGTTTTGAGAGATAATCTACAATAACTTGGTCTGATACAGCTTGCTAGCTGAGAGAATTTACTGATAAGTTCAGGATTGGTACTGAGTTTTAAGACTAGTACTTGATTATTGCTACACCTAGTTCCAGCCAGGGAGACCAGAGCAAGCTCGGGGGTCTTGAGGAGTCGTTGTTTGAGCGCTCTCTAGGAGTTGGTAGAGAGGAACGGCCTCCCATTGCTGTTGTCGTCCAAGCTCAAAGAACAAGTTCTGTTATTTATTAATTTTTGTGTATTATTTGTGGATGATTGAATGATGCATTGTAGCTTATGATGTAAAGATTTAGATGGTTTAGTAAATAAGTTGTTCTTAGTTTGTTTAGTAATAGAATCATTTTGATAAGGAACAAAACCCTACCTGTGTTTTTCCTCATTTGGAGTGATCCAGACCGTACTCCAGCACAGGTGGTGAAATTATAAATAAAGATAGTATGATGAAAATGTAGAATAAAATGTTAGTGCAATTATAGAATATTTCCTTTTATTTTGTTATCAGAAGAAATATCTTTTATACCATGAGTAGTGTTAAACCTGGACTGAGACTGTCAGTTTATTAGAAACAGAAAAAGAAGCTATATTATTTACTGATAGTAGTATGTGTGGGTAGATAAAACAGTTTTGATATAGTATTTACCTTCAGTAATCTTATGGCTTATTTGAATTCAAGAAAAGAGTATAAAAGTTAAACTAGAGTAGGGTTAAGCTAAATAAAAATGCTTACAACTTTACAGTTTACTTCTTTCCAGTTTAGGCTAATTAACTACTTCATGTATAATAATCAAATCGAAAGAAAGAATAGCTAGAATCTTGATTTACTTCTTTAGATAATCTAGTTGATTTCAGAATTTATTTATGGAGAGTAATGTAAGTTACTCATTCATTTTTGTTCTATCTAGCTAAGTATAAACAAAAATCTACGACTACTAATCTATCCTTGTTAAGATGTCAACAAATGTAGAACATAGTTAGTTCTTGTTCTTGTTCTTTTATAAATATTAACATTGTAACATAAACAGATAATATAGAATACAGAGAGTACTTATATAAATCATTTAGTGCAGTAAGTATAAGAACACAATAACAAAATACTATCTTATTCTATGAATATAAATAAACAAAGAACAAAACTAATAAATATATAATTATAAGAACAATATTAACATGTAAATAAGTAATGTTTTTACCACATTATAGTAAATAGTAAACAAAATATAATTTATGTACTTAAAAGCTGTATTTAACAGGTACATAAGTACTTCAGTAAAACATGGAGTTCTTATACTCCGGAGGATAAAAATTATATAACAGTACTTACCAAATTTATTATAATAAAGTAAGTTATTATCAAAACATTATACAGAAACCCTAGCAAGTAGAATTAAATAATAATACAGGGTAAAAATCTAGTGCATTAACGCACAGGATAATAAACCAATAGAGTAACAGTATGCTCGAATCACTGAGCCTAAACATCAGTTCGCAACATAAACAATAACCTGACAAATTACTAAGTACAATATAAATAAAGATATTAATTTTTAAAGATACTGTAAACAATTCTTATGTGGCCGAGTTAGGGTAAAACCCTACTAGCATTAAAATATACATCAGAGTTAAAAAAACTGAAAGAGTCTAATTCAGTATAGGTACTCACGGCCATAAACAAAATCCACAGAGTAGGGATTTACAGCCTTCCCATCATTTACTTATATATTTTACACAGTAACAGGAATAAAAGAAAACAAAATATACAGTCGCGGCCGAAGCCGGAGGCCCGCATCAAGCGGAGGGTTTAGCATCGACAACAAACAACAAACCCATTAACCAGGTAAGCCAAAACCTCAAGGGTTTTGCAGGCCATGGTGGCCAATCGATAAAGGAATAATAAGGGACCAAACAAGGAGGATTTGTCATGGATCACCCAGGGCTTACCCGTGAACCACCAAGCAAACACCTCAGCCTCGCACCAACCATGCAGGAGGACGGATCGACCTGTGAACAAAGAAGAACGATGTTGTTAATATCATATTCAAAAGGAAAAACAAACAATTGTATAAATAAATAATATGCAGAGTTAATCAAAATTTTCAAATGGTTTCCTTACCTGAAAGCCTTACGGAAACGTAGCCACCCACGAGAAGAAGCGTTAACACCAATGCGAGGAGGAGCCAAACCTTCTTGGGCTGCAAGAAGGAAAAGATTACTACCAATATCAACCAACCGTGACAGAGAGTGAGAGCCATGGCCAAGCGAGCATAAATGCTTATGCCGTAGTGGTTCTTAACAGAAAAACCTAAGTGCTGCGAAACCCTTAAACCAGCAAACTTCAAGTCACAAGGCCACGAATTCCAGTATTAAACCAAAGAAGGAAAGGGGGCCTTACATACTGTTAGGCACCGGACTGAGCGAGTAGGGAAGGATAAACCCGGAGAAAACTAACCAACTCCGTGCCAATAGAAATCAAAGATTTACAACTCTTCTCTCTAAGCATTCAGAGTGAGCTCTCAATGAGCGGAAGACAAGAACGAGCTGGGAGACTATCACTGCAGGGTAGCAGTGCGACAATGGAGTACCAACACCATTGCAGAGTAGCAGGAGGCCGAAAACCATGGAAAGGATAATAAGATTAGGGTTCGAGGGAGAGTCCTTTTATCTATGCTGCATATGGCCACAACGATGCCACGTTACCCCAATAAATAATTTGCAAGCTGTGGGTTCAAGTATAAAGTCCCGAAGAACTTCCTGTAAATTTGAGCATATAGATTTGTAGACAAACACGCAACTCACAAAGAAGATCTCACAATTTACTCAGCCATTGAAGAATGAAACAATGCAAAAGGCTTGCAACTGTGAATGCTTTCATTAATCAAAAAAGTAATCCAGACAATAATTACAATGATGTAAAATGGCTTTAATAGCCACAAGCAATTCGAATCCACATGAGGAAGTTCGAATTGATGACTCTACTTGACTGTAGGTAACCAAGAGATGTCTAAATCACAATTGGAGTTCTAAAACATAACCAACTGTTACATTTAGTATTAAATAATGGTTAACTGACTGTGGTAGGTGAGAAAAACGCCCCACATGTGTGCAATGAATTAAACCATTATTTAACTGAATGTAGAGAGCTAGAACTGAATGTAACTGACTCCTAACTTGGCTTGACTAGTCATCAACTGAAGTTAAGGACCCAGTAGTTAACTATCCTTGTCTAAATCATAACCAGAGTTCTAAAACACAACCAACTGTTACATTTAGTATTAAATAATGGTTAACTGACTGTGGTAGGTGAGAAAAACGCCCCACATGTGTGCAATGAATTAAACCATTATTTAACTGAATGTAGAGAGCTAGAACTGAATGTAACTGACTCCTAACTTGGCTTGCCTAGTCATTAACTGAAGTGAACTAACCTTGGTTGGTTTTGGCACTCCCAGTTGCTTCCTAAATTGTAGGGATTGATCTAGGAGACTCCTAAACTTATGCAATCAAGTGCAATAAGTGGCAGTGAGCCTCAATTAGTGTTCCCCACACTTAGGTAACTAAAACATGTGCCCCAT
>LPNX010216951.1:11712-40648 GCA_001517045.1 Pseudotsuga menziesii | reverse complement strand
CCCCTTCTAATTAAGCAGGTAGAATCAGGATCAATCTGGTTCTTCTGTGCACAGGTATCCTGGGGCCTGGAATGTGAACCTCTCCATCATATTTCTGGAGGAATATTCCTCTTTGGAAGAAGAATGATATGCTCAACTAAATTAGAAATATATACAGCTGCTGGATGAAGACTGGACCCATGTAGAGCAACTGAAGTCAACTGAAAAGTGAGGAAAGGTTCTTGAGAATTTAGAGAATGTGAAGAACACTCAAGAAACTGATACGTTGTAGCCATGAACAGCAAACCATGAGTGGTAAGAACAGCCCCAAGTGTTAAGAGCAGGTGTCCAGGCGGATGCAAAAAATCTTCCTCTTTACTAGTTCTGTGAGAAGATGAGCATGTGATCAATGGTAGAGAAGTAATGGGACTGTTGAGAGCGAATGATGGAGCTCCATAGTCTGATATATCTTCTGAAATAGATAATGAATCACATAATAAAATATCAGCAACCTCATATGAGGAAACTAACACCAAATCCCCATCAGCAGTTTTGAAGAGAAAGTGCGGTACTTGATTTTTCACACCGGAATTGGTGAGAGCAGCTACAAGCATGACTGAATGCTTTTTAATTTTAAAATATGAACCAAATAATATCAGATCATAAAGTAAATCATATCTAAATAGGTTCAAAACAGATCCAAAACTGTGAAATGGAATCAAATCCCCAGCAGTAGTTTTGTAGGAGACTTGCGGTACTTGTTTCTTCACACCGTTGATGAGAACAGCTACAAGCAGTACTGAAAGATTATGAATTTGATATATTAAACCAAGCAATATCAGATAATATCTAAATAAGATCATATCAGATCCAATAAGGTTAATATCAGATTCAAATAAATGGTTAACCGTGACGGTCGATGCACATCTTTTTTCTTCTTCAAAATTCTGAATTTTGGTGCATGCAATCCTGCAGGAATTTTCTGGAAAAACTAGATCACGGGGAGCGAATGGATCACTCTGGTAATATGATATTTCTTCCAAAATATCCAAGGTATCACATATTTGCACACCAGCAGCAACATTAGAGGGAGAAAAATCAAATTTCTCTTCACTTTCGGAAGCAATTACTAGTAAATTTTGCACAGAATTTAAAGGAAAATCACCGGTGAATGTTTGCATGGAAGTGCAGCAGAGTTTTTCTTCAATATTAGAGATTTGAATGTCTTCTTCTGTTTCAGCAATATGAGAAGATGAGATATCAGAGATTTCATGAACTTTCGTAGCATCAGGAGAAGGAGTCACTGCATGGAGACTGTCTTCAATTCGAATTGACTGTGTAGAAGCTTCTACTTCTTCTTCATCTTGAACAACTTCATCAGAGAGAGTGGAGGCCAAGATTTTTGGATCAAGGATGCTTATGGTGCTGGATGTGCACCATCCGCTATCAATTCCAAAGGTTCTGTTCAATCTTATCTAGATTTCCAGTGGATCTTTAATAGATCTACTGTGATAGCGCATGCTAGGAGAAAGAGCCAGTTCCATTATTTCAAGCTTTATCCTTTGCTTTTAGCCAGTCATTATCACTCTCAAAAGAATTTATACCTAATCCAATAGACACCGAAAAGAGTTTTTATCTTCTCAGACATATATTCATCTTCAACCTCCATTCAAAATAGTCTGAGGATCGGGTGAGAAGAGGAACTGATGAATTCATTTCGAAGTTGTACCTGCAAAACAAAAAAATGATCCAGTAGGAGAGCCGAGGAGGAGAATTGCCTTGTCCGTTGAGGCTCTGATACCATGTAAATTTGAGCATATAGATCTGTAGACAAACACACAACTCACAAAGAAGATCTCACAATTTACTCAGCCATTGAAGAATGAAACAGTGCAAAAGGCTTGCAACTGTGAATGCTTTCATTAATAAAAAAAGTAATCCAGATAATAATTACGATGATGTAAAATGGCTTTAATAGCCACAATCAATTCGAATCCACATGAGGAATTTCGAATTGATGACTCTACTTGACTGTAGGTAACCAAGAGATGTCTAAATCACAATTGGAGTTCTAAAACACAACCAACTGTTACATTTAGTATTAAATAATGGTTAACTGACTGTGGTAGGTGAGAAAAACACCCCACATGTGTGCAATTAATTAAACCATTATTTAACTGAATGTAACTGACTCCGAACTTGGCTTGACTAGTCGTCAACTGAAGTTAAGGACCCAGTAGTTAACTGTCATTGTCTAAATCATAACCGGAGTTCTAAAACACAACCAACTGTTACATTTAGTATTAAATAATGGTTAACTGACTATGGTAGGTGAGAAAAATGCCCTACATGTGTGCAATTAATTAAACCATTATTTAACTGAATGTAACTGACTCCTAACTTGGCTTGACTAGTCATCAAATGAAGTTAAGGACCCAGTAGTTAACTGTCCTTGTCTAAATCATAACCAGAGTTCTAAAACACAACCAACTGTTACATTTAGTATTAAATAATGGTTAAATGATTGTGGTAGGTGAGAAAAACGCCCCACATGTGTGCAATTAATTAAACCATTATTTAACTGAATGTAGAGAGCTATAACTAAATGTAACTGACTCCTAACTTGGCTTGACTAGTCATTAACTAAAGTGAACTGACCTTGGTTGGTTTCGGCACTCCCAGTTGCTTCCTAAATTGTAGGGATTGATCTAGGAGACTCCTAAACTTATGCAATCAAGTGCAATATGTGGCAGTGAGCCTCAATTAGTGTTCCCCACACTTAGGTAACTAAAACATGTGCCCCAATTAGGTCAAGTTTAACCAATGGTGCTAATGACTATAAATAGATTGGATGGACTCCTGATTTAGACATATGACCAAATTTGGAAAAGGGAGGATTAATAATCCTAACACTTCCTTCCACGAGTATTATCATTCCCACTCATTGATATTCGAAGGTTCCACATTATTCCATGTTCCATGTCAACCTATTACATACACTGCATGGGAACATAAGACTTTTGTTAATATAAACACTATACCTTAACAATCATCAAGGTCGTGGGAAGTGATACAACCCTTTACTTTATAAATTATGGTATGTATAAACTCAAGTCAAGTTTAATATAATGTATATCATGGCATGGTCTTTTTCATGATTTTTCTATCTAGGGTATGCAATTATTCTTTGATCAATTAGTTACATAAAGACTTGTAACATTGTTTGAAAAGGAATTTATAACATTTATGTTTAAGTAAGAATATTGCTTATAACAAGTATTCGTTCAACCAACATCTATAACTTAACATAAAAGCATACTATTAGTTGATATAAAGGAGGTTTATAGAATAAAGTTATGGCAAATATTCTATTGTTAATATTAACCTCAATTGCTTTGTTTATATTTATTAAAATAGTAAAATTTGGTAGTAAGAGACAAAAGAAGGTAATAACGTTTAGTTGGTGAATGTATTGCTTAAAGTAAATGTTCTTTAACCAATAAATTGTAACATGACAAGGGTTAAGTCACAAATCTCTTTAACAAAAGAGTCACCAATAGAAAATAGTTAGGCCACAAAACTATTATGTTATGCATTCTTTCTATGATTTAGTCCATTAAGGACATGCCCCTTTTATATCTATGAAAGGAATTGTATAAAACCTGTTCACGATAAGATATTCATCTTAAGAGAATAGCTCTAGTGGTATTATGAAGTATTTATCGTGTAAACCTTAAGTGGATAGACAAAAGTGTTAGGCATTTAGTAACTATCAGATTTGACAGTAAGTAACCTTTGATGACTAAATAACTCTGTCATTCTTTAAACTGCTTGTAAAGAAAGATTTAAGGCATTTTTACATTTGACGACTATGATAGACACTGAATAGTTCAGTAAGCATTAAGAACTATAAATTACGTCTACTAGAAAGAAGACAGTTACAACCATTACTGATAGAACTGAATCGCATTCCTTAGAGTCTTCAAAAGAAAGATTGTTTAATGATTTTACCTCATTAAGCTTTGGAAATTGATTAGCATTTATATTCTATACTGAGTTATTTTTTGTGCGACGAACTTATATTAGAATGCTTTAGAATTAACAACAAGCAACACCTGAACTTCTTACCTGTAAGTCTGTAAGCACAGGAAAACTTTCTGCGTTAACTTGAAAGCTAGGTAAGCCCAGAATTGTCATGACAGTTCCACCTTGTGGTCGCAAAGAGAAAACAAGTCAGTAAACTGAAAAGAAACTGTTCTATAAAGATAAACAAATCAATAGCTAATTCAGATAATGAACTCAGTAACATTTAACTAATTAAACATTTAGTGACTGCATTTATGATATTTAGTTGTATTTTTAAAAAAATTTAAATTTTGGAAAATTTGGGGTTTTGACATGTGGTATCAGAGCATAAGGTTCAAACACTAGGCCTTAATGCAGCCCAACTAGCTTCCATAGAACAGTAAATTAAATTAAGATGCTAACATATATTTTGTTTTATGTTAAGAATATAAAATTTTCTTTTTCTGAAGTTTAACAGGCAGGTATGGAAAAGCTAGGAGAGTATGCACAGGAGGAGTCTGCAGACACAGAAACAAGACAATTGCCCAGAGAACCTATGTTAGAAGAGGTGACTGCCAAATATTCAGAGCTATTGCAGACTGTAAAAGATTTGAAGACTGAAATAGCATCAGTCAAGAGGGAGAATGAGAGGATTTTGAAGGCTCAGGAAGAGTTGAACCAAATTTTAATAGAAAAGTTCCAAACTGAAGGAAGGAGCAGAAGATCAGAATCTGAGGATGTTAGTCATCAAAGAAGATCTAAAAAGATGAAGCTGGAAAAAACTAAAAGTAGTTCATCATCTGAAGGGTTCGGTGAACGACAAAGTTACCATACTACTAGTGACAGTATTGAGGTTGAATTGTATGACAGAAAGAAGAAATACAGACCATATGAGGAAATTTCAAGGGAGTTTAAAAAGATAAAGCCCCCAAATTTTAATGGAGAGACCGAAAAAGGGGAGGAAGCAGAGTCCTGGTTGTCCGGGATGAGGAAATATTTTCATATATATAATTACTCTAATCGGCTAAAGGCAAGGATGGCAATATATAACGTCTCTGGAAAAGCTGATATATGGTGGCAAGATCTAAAAAGAGTCAAGGGTATCAGAGAAAAAGAAGTTAATTGGAGTACATTTAAAATGTATTTCAAGAAGAAATTTTTGTCCCAACAATATTACAAAGAAAGAGCTAAAGAATTTTATGAATTGAAGTTAGGTTCAATGACTATGAAGGATTTGAACAGTAAATTCTTAAGCTTGCTTAGGTATGTGCCTTACCTAGTAGACGAGAAACCTAAAGTACAGTGATTTCTCAGCTATATACCGTATCATATCAAGGATAGAATTGAGTATGATAACCCGAAGACTCTGGAGGAAGCCATGAGGAAGGCTAATTTCTGTTTTGAGCAAAACCGGAAGAAAGAAGGCTTAGCCAACTGGAAGGCTAAGAAAAATAACAATCAGCCTGAGTTTAAGAAAAAGGAATTTGTACCCCAGAGGAATTTCAAGAATAATAAGAATAAAAATTATTCTAATAATAAGAATTTCCAGGGAAATAGAAATGGTACTTCCAATAATTCAAATAATTTTAAGGGCAAGGAAGCTGCAAATAACCATGGGAATTTTACCAAGAGTTTTGAACATAAGGAGCCTGTTAAGTGCTGGGAACGTAATGGCCCGCACTATGCCTCAGTCTTTCCAAATCGGAAAAATTCAGTCAGCAATATTCATACTGTGCAGGAGGAGATGACCATTGGAGAACTAGCGAGGACTATGCCTAGAATTAATGCAGCTTTGGAGAACTGCCAAGCTGACTATCAGACTTCCATGGTAGAAGTGGAAGGTATGATTAATCAAACCCCTATAACCATTTTAATTGATCCAGGAGCTAGTCTTAGTTACATTGCACCTCAGATAGTGGAAAAATGTAAGTTGTCTCTTGATAAGTTTGAGAATTCCTAGTTAATTCAATTAGCCACTGGGGCAAAAAGAAAAGTAACCTGTTTTGTGAAAGAATGTGCTTTACTTATGGATGAATTTAAAACTACAGTTAAGCTTAATGTTTTGCCACTTGGCTCATATGATTTACTGATTGGCATGGACTGGTTAGAACAACATAAGGTAGTTTTAAATTGTTACGATAAAACTTTTACATGTTTGAATAGTGATGAACAACCAGTAAAGGTTAAGGGTATTCCCAGAAAAACTATAATCAGACAAATTTATGCTTTACAACTTAAAAGAGCTGTTACAAAAGGATGTAAAGCCTACGCAGTAACTATTGCAGATGAGGAAGGTAAAACTGAAACAAATAAGTTAAAAATAGAAGATATTCCTATTTTAAAAGAATACATTAACGTATTCCCAGAAGAAATTCCAGGATTACCTCCAAGGAGGGAATTGGATTTCACTATTGAGCTGGTACTGGGTGTGGTGCCTAGCTCAAAATCTCCTTATCGAATGAATATTTTAGAACTTAATGAGCTAAAATCACAACTAAAGGAATTAATAGATAAGAAGTACATTCGACCTAGTGTGTCTCCTTGGGGAGCACCAGTTATCTTTGTTAAAAAGAAAGACGGAAGTATGCGACTATGCATAGACTACCGTCAGCTAAACAAGATGACTATTAAAAACACATATTCGTTGCCCTGCATAGATGATCTGTTTGATCAACTACATGGTGTTAGTTTTTTTTAACATTTAAGCTAGCATTATGTTAGGATCTTTTCACTGAGAGAATAACAAGCACAACAATAACATAACCACATCACAAGAGACAAGAGACACAAAGAGTTTTGATTGGGGAAACCATAAATGGAGAAAACCCCCCAGCTTCCTCTAAGATAGTATCACCACAAGATGTAAAACCCTAAAACAGAAAGATGCACTCCAACAACAGTAGTTTTCTTGTCCCAGTATATTTCCTTCTCCACTAGTGCGCCACACTTGAGAGAGCAAGTGATGTATTTTACAAGTGATAAATAGAGAGACTCTCACTCTCTATTTATATTCATCCGTTCACTTGAATTGCATTTTCACACGTAGGCTCAACCTAACAATTACTACTCGAGCCTACACCTTAATTACTGTATAATAACTCAAGTGCCCTGAAACTGTGGGGACTTACCTAATGAATTGATATGAATTGCTTACATTATTATTCTTCTCGGTCGGAACATCGGGGCATGATCACATGACTCAAATACATAATAGAAACATCCCAGAATAAACATCGGGTTACAATACATAAGATACATAGAAGAATACATTCCAAAGTTACATATACATCAACACTCCCTCTTAACTAGGAAGGTATTCTTTCGACATGATTTTCAGCACTGGTCTTCTTCTCTGTATCAACTGGAACATCTTCGTCTTCAAGTCATCTTCGTCTTCAATTCATCTTCATCTTCAAGTCATCTAGAACTGGATCATCTCTCGATCTGGATCGTCATAAAACTAGATCTGGATCATCACTCGATCTGGATCATCATCACTGGATTGGATCTGGATCATCACTCGATCTGGATCATCATGGAACATCACCACAGGATCTAGATCATCACTCGATCTGGATCATCATCACTGGACTGGATCTGGATCATCAATCGATCTGGATCTGGATCTGGATCATCACTGCTGGATCTGGATCATCACTCGATCTGGATCTCCTGGAGTCATCATAACTAGATTTGGATCATAGCTCAATTTGGATCACCTCTGGTCATCATCATGTGTGTACTATCTCGTCATAGGAAGTTCTACAAAGCCAGCCCTTTTTCATGCTGGTTGTAGGCCTAGCCACCAGGTAGGTCTTCGCCCAGCACTTACATCTGACTTGCTCGTCAGAAAGGCACGCCCAACACTTACATCTGATCATGTAGTAAACTACAATCACATCAGAAAGGCCCAGCACTCACATTCACCAGCATGATAGGACATCACATCACTAACATCTGTGAAATGGCTCTGCATTTATATCTGACCTACTCGTCAGAATGACACATTCACCCAATCCGGAACACATCCTACCACAATGATGAATGAATTTGACCTAGGCCAGAGCCCCTCCTACCACAATGATGAAATATTTTACACATTCACCCAGGCTAAAACACATCCTACCACAATGATGAACAACTCTCACCCAGGTCGGAGCCCCTCCTACCATAATGATGAGAGATTTGTGCACTCACATCTGACCTGGTAGGAACTGAATCCTACACCCTCGTCAGAATGGCCCCTAGTCCCTAACTGAGCTACCTGGTAACGGACTAGGTGCCTCGACTCTCCTGGAGAGTGGCAGTAGCCCTTACATCTGTCCTACTCGACAGAATGGCTAGCACTCACATCTAACATGGAAGGAACTAAATCCTTTAGCCATGAACAGAATGGCTCAGCCCTTACATCTGACCTGCTCGTCAGAATGGCTCTCTCAGTCCCTGAATGAGTGTTCCTAGTAACTAACCAGGTGCCTCCATTCCCAGAATGGCAGTCAGCACTCATATATGACATGGAAGGAACCAAATCCTCTCACCATGACAGAATGGCTCAGCCCTTACATCTGACCTGCTCATCAGAATGGCTTTGGATCTCTAGCACTCATATCTGACATGGAAGGAACTGAATCCTCTCACCATGACAGAATGGCTCAGCCCTTACAACTGACCATGGAAGGAACCAATCCTCTCACCATGTCAGAATGGCTCTGGGTCTCATCACTTTCTCTTGGAAGGAACCTCAATCTGGAGAACACCAAGTCTCTCTCTGAAGTACTTGAACTTCAGTCTAGCCAATGGCTTCGTCAATACATTAGCTATCTGTTCCTCCGTCGCAACATACTGGAGCTTCACTACTCCTCTTTGCACCATATCCCTGATATAGTGATACTTGATCTCGATATGCTTCGGCTTGTCATGGAACACTGGATTCTCTAACAACTTCACGCAACTCTGGTTGTCACAATGTATACAAGTAGCATCCAACTGGATATCAAATATATCAGACAGTAGCTTCCACAGCCATGCTGCCTCACAACTAGCTGAACAAGCTGTGACATACTCTGCTTCAGCTGTACTCAGTGCCACACAGGATTGCTTCCTGCTAAACCAAGAGATCACACCTGATCCCATACTGAAGCAACACCCGGAAGTACTCTTTCTGTCGATGGCACTGCCTGCCCAATCTGAATCAACATAACCCTCCAGATTGATCTTCTGATTCACATCATACTTGAGCCCATAATCAACTGTACCCCTGCATGCCTTGCAATCATCAGGTGAACATGTTCACAGCAAAGCAAATATCTGGTCTCAGGTACATCAAGGACCCAATCATCTGACGATACATCGTAGCATCAACCGTCTCTGATGAAGCATCACTTAATTGCTTCATGTTCGATGCCATAGGTGTGGCCATAGTCTTGCAGTCCATCATCCCAAACCTCTTCAGGATCTCTACTGCATACTTCCCTTGTCCAAGGAAGATTCCATCCACACTCTGCTACACCTCCATACCTAGAACAATCGTGCATCGACACAAAGCAGGAGCATCACTGGTCTTCCGCCTTCAACCTTGAAGCAAAGGTTGGAATCCACTTTACTCTCAGTAAAGCCTAGAGTCATCAGTAATCTGCCCATCCTGTCGTACCATGTCAAACCTTAGATCTTCTGTAGTCACTCCCTCTAAAGCGAAGCATCATACTCCCTCTGTCTTCTGTGCTCTATGCACTGAAAACATTCTGTACCGGAGTGACAAGTAGCTTCCTATGCTACTAATATTCTATGTGACTATCTAGTGTATGGACTTGCATCTTCAACCTTGTAGCAAAGGTTAAGATCTTCATCAATCTCATCATGTATGTGTCTCAAATATTACTGGATGCAATTGTCTCTTCGTAGTTTAGGCCTTCCTTTCGTGAGAAGCCTCGTGCTACGAATCTTTGCTTTGTACCCCATGACGTTTCCATCTACTACATGATGGAACTATGAACTTCTCTTCAGGTCTCGATACTGCGCCCTGACATCATTCTTCTTGAACTGGTCTTCCCTTTATTCTTGGTGGCTGGAGGGTTCTGCATCAATGATGTCACTACACTTGTCATATTATTCTTCATTTTGAAATGTCGTCACTTGCTCTTCGGAACAAGTCTTGATTCTTCTTTGCTTGTAGGAGATTATGTATGCGGTCTTTCCTACAAGTCAAATGCAATTGTATGGTTAGAAACATTTCATAAGGAATATTTATATTGGCAAACACTTATGCATAAATATATGATCATGCAACTACTTTATCCAATACAACATTCATCCATATCTCACTGAAACTTTTTAGATGCCTTCCATCTCTACCAGGACAACATTGAGATTGTGCACTAATCCAATATGTCAGCAAAGAGGTTTCATTCTAGATAAGTAGCAATGGTGAATTGTATAGCACCATGAGCTACTTACCCATCACATGCATATTAGTAGTATACTGCCATTAATGAAAACATCCTATCATGCATGATACATCAACTGAATATAAACAAATGCATAACAAAACAATATCATGAAATGACAATTGAATACTTATCTTTATTTGTTTCATGGGTAGATTGCTTATTGATCCTTCAGCTTCATCATCTTCTTCATTCATGGTAGCATTGTTTCTTATCCAAATGATAAGGAGGATAAGAAGTTCTTCAAGACTTGAGTTCTTCATATTCCTCATTGCTTGATGTATCTTCTTTGAGAGCTTGATCTTCATTTGCTTCCATCTTCTCTTCTCTTCTTATGAGTCGAGCCTCTTCTTCTTCCTAGAGTTTGCTGAAAGTAATCACTTCCTTCTGGAACACATTCCTTGAATGAATGAATTCCACAATCCTGGGAGGCCTTTCAAGGTGGCCATCACCACTTCTGCATTCTTCACTTCGGCTTCAAGTTGTTCTTGATTTGAGAGACTCTTATGACTGCATGGTCTCTACATTCTAGATCTTCACATTCTTCAACTGGTTTCTTTAGGTCATATTCTGATTTTTGTTCTTCCCTTCAAATAGCTTGAAATTCTGGAAGACCTTCAATAGCTTTAGTTGCAATAGGTAGTGCTCTGTAATGCACATGTGTAAGCCTTCTATGCCAAAGCTCATTTGGCTCTACTGTGTCATGGATCAAGGCTTGTTCTGGATGGTCCTTCAATTTGTACAAGCCTCCTTCTTGTTCTCCAATCACTACTGCATCATCGATAGTCTTTTCTTTTGGCCACATGATGGCTTTACCATCTATGAATGCAACCCGCATTCCTTTTGCATCAATGTTGAAATGGAGAGAAGGTTCTTATTGAGTCTTGAAATAAGCAATACTTCTTTCATTATTAGAGACTTACCAGAGTCTAGCTTGTATGAAGATTCCCCACTACCTTTTATTGGATATTGGTAGTCATATCCTAGTTTCACCTTGTGAGGTGATTCATGTTCTGACAGTCTTACAAAGGATTCCTTGAATCCTGTCATATGTTTGGAAGCCCCACTGTCTATAATCCAATCATCACTTCCATGAGTAATGTTACCTGTGAGATCTGATATCAGAACATATTCATCCTCGCTTGAAGAATCTTCACTTTCATATCTAGATCTCTTTTTGGATGGTTCATCATCCTTTGCAGCATGAGCATGATGTCTTCTTTTGCCTTGACCAAGTCCTTCTTGTGAAAGGCTTCTAACCTCGTCTCCCTCTGAAACTGGAACCTCTATACTCATGTAGGTGTCCAATCCATTTTCTTCAGAGAGATCAAATACTTCTATGCTTGGAAGTTGTCAACTTCACAAAGCTTATCATCAAGCTATTGTGATAGATCACTTTGAAATGATAACCTCAAATGGAAATAGCAAAGTATTAGATCTTACCGATTTGAGGTGTCCGTCCTTGTCCCAGAGTTTGCTGATCTAGGGTTTGTCATAGAAACCCTAATTTTCAAAACTTGGAATATTTCAGATATGATTAGATAGACAGATATATCTTTTCAAATGGAGCCTTCCAATGTACTCCTTTTCTGAAAACAGTGGAGGGAAGCTCCCAGAACAGGAAGCCCTAATTTTCCAATTTCTTCTACAGAAATGCCTGTTACTGTTTCTATGATATGTCCGAAATTACTACTCCTCTATGTATAAAATTTTGCACTAAGGTAACCTCACATGTCCCTGATCCAAAACCGTAGGTTTCATTAGAATTGGTTTCAGCATTTGGGATTTATGATCCTTTTCCCAAGGTGACCTGTTACAGGACTGTTCAGAATAGCGAAGTTGTACGGCATGCCACGTGTCACGGGTTCATCTTCTAATTCTGATATTTAGACCACCGAAAGTAAAGTCCGTGCCCTTGTTTTAACATCTTCAAGAATTCCATTTGAACCTCTGTAGCCCAAGATATTGCAGATCTCCCCAGATGTCCTGTTTAGGGATGAATTTTGGAAGAGGCTGGAACCCTAACTTTGAGAGATCATATCTCTTGGAATACAGCGAATCGGAGTCTAATTTTTGGACACAGGCTTCATCATGATTTTATATTCAGACCATGAAATTTTCAGCTTCTGAGACTTCTCTAAAATTGGAATATAGCGAATGTACCAAAACTTATCAGTTTTAGTATTTAGGGTTTTTCCTAGCTCAGGGTTAAACTAGGGTTTGACTTTCTCAGAGTTTCACCCAACCAAATTTCTTGATCCAGGTCTCTAAAATTTGGTTTTGATGAGGAGAAAAATCCTATGCTGGTCTCACTCAAAAATTTCTCTCCTGTAGAAAGCCCTAATTTCCGGATCGAAAACTGAAAATGCTCAGAATAAAATTTCGCTTCGACAGAAAGATGCACCCTTCAATGGAGAGTCATCCTAGCATACTTGTGCTGATAAATTGTGGAGAGAGACCCAAAAAGTAAGAATCCCTAGATTCTGTAGCTGCACAATGTCTTCTTCTCAGGTTAGCTCTGATACCGTGTTAGTTTTTTTTAACATTTAAGCTAGCATTATGTTAGGATCTTTTCACTGAGAGAATAACAAGCACAACAATAACATAAGCACATCACAAGAGACAAGAGACACAAAGAGTTTTGATCGGGGAAACCATAAATGGAGAAAACCCTGCAAATTCCTCTAAGATAGTATCACCACAAGATGTAAAACCCTAAAACAGAAAGATGCACTCCAACAGCAGTAGTCTTCTTGTCCCAGTATATTTCCTTCTCCACTAGTGCGCCACACTTGAGAGAGAAAGTGATGTATTTTACAAGTGATAAATAGAGAGACTCTCACTCTCTATTTATATTCATCCGTTCACTTGAATTGAATTTTCACACGTAGGCTCAACCTAACAATTACTACTCGAGCCTACACCTTAATTAGTGTATAATAACTCAAGTGCCCCGAAACTGTGGGGACTTACCTAATGACTTGATATGACTTGTTTACATTATTAATCTTCCCGATCGGAACATTGGGGTATGATCACATGACTCAAATACATAATAGAAACATACTGGAATAAACATCGGGTTACAATACATAAGATACATAGAAGAATACATTCCGAAGTTACATATACATCAACACGTGGAGCCACGGTGTTCTCAAAGATAGACTTGAGGTCAGGATATCATCAAGTAAGAATTAAGGATGAGAATATTTTCAAGACAGCCTTTAGAACAAGGTATGGGCACTACGAGTTTGTCGTAATGCCATTTCGGCTTACTAACACCCTAGCCGTCTTTATGTGCTTAATGAATAATATAATGCATAAGTACTTAGATAAATTTGTTGTCGTGTTTATCGACGACATCTTAATTTACTCTAAAATGAAAGAAGAACATAAAGAACACCTAAATATAGTTTTACAAGAATTGTGAGACAACAACTCTTTGCGAAGTTTAGCAAGTGTGACTTCTTTAAGGATGAAATCCAGTACTTAGGTCATGTAGTGACTAAGGAATGGATTTCAGTCGATCCTGAAAAGATTCTGGCAATTGAATATTGGCCGGTTCCTAAAGATGTAATGGATGTGAGGTCGTTCATGGGAATTATTGGTTATTACTGGAGATTCATTGAAGTCTTTTCAAAAATAGCAAATCCGATCACTTCCTTGCAAAAGAAAGGCAAGAAATTTGATTGAAACTTAAAATGTGAATAAACTTTTAGGAAATTAAAAACTTTATTGACTAGTGAACCTATCCTAAGAATAGCAGATCATAATAAGGACTTTGTAGTATGCACTGATGCCTGTAATGATGGCTTAGGCGGTGTTCTAACTCAAGACGGGCATGTCATTGCCTATGAGTCTAGGAAGTTAAAAATGCACGAAAATAATTATGCAACTTATGATCTAGAACTTGTGGCTGTTATACACGCCTTAAAAATGTGGCGACATCATTTAATAGGAAGAAAATTTATTCTAATGACTGATAATCAAGGATTGAAATATCTTTTAGATCAGCCTAATTTAAACGCAAGACAAGCAAGGTGGTTATCCTTCTTGAGTGAATACGATTTCGAAATCCAACACATAAAGGGTAAGGAAAATAAGGTGGCTGATGCATTGAGCAGAAACGCAAAGCTGAACTTTACAGCAGCAATCAGCACTTATGCTTCTGATTTAAATAAACAGCTTAAAGAAGGGGTAAACCAAGATGAAAATTATCAGAAATCACAAATTACAGCTAAGGAGGAACCTACAGAAACCTTAATAAAAGGTTATAGTTTAAATGAAAATGGATTTTTATTATTTAAAGATAAACTGTATGTGCCTAATGTGTCTAAGGTTAAGTTGTTAATTCTGGACGAAGTCCATAAAACACCATATTTAGGACACCCAGGTTATCAAAAGACTGTAACCATGCTAAGAAAAGAATATTTTTGGCCTAATATGAAATCTAAGGTAGCTGAATACATTGCTAGATGTTTGGACTATCAACAAGTGAAAACCAAACACCAACATCCAGTTGGTTTGCTACAACCTTTACCTATTCCTAGCTGGAAATGGGAAGTGATTAGCTTATATTTTATTACTGGACTGCCCAGAAATCAAAATCAAAATGACTCTATTATGGTGGTAGTGGACAAGTTGAGCAAAGTAGCACATTTTATTTTTGTCAAAACTACTTACAAGGCTGCCAATATAGCTGATATCTTCTTAAAGCAGATTTTTCGGTTACATGGAGTACCGAAAGTTATAATTTCAGACAAGGATCCCAAATTCACAGGAAAGTTTTGGAAGTCCTTGTTTAAAGGATTAAATACAACATTGAATTTCAGTACCTCCTTCCATCCTCAAACAAATGGACAAACTGAAAGAGTGAATCAGGTGCTGGAGGATTTATTAAGGATGTACGTTAAAGATCAGCCAGGCAAGTGGGAAGACTACTTACATCTAGCAGAATTTGCATATAATAATAACTATCAGTCATCAGCTAAGTTTAGTCCATTTGAAATTTTGTATGGACGTAAATGCAACACTCCTATCTCCTGGAATAATCCAGTGGATAGATTGGTGTTAGGACCAGAATTGTTGGAGGAAATGGAGGAAATTGTGAAGCAAGTGCAGGAAAATTTGAAGGTGGCACAGGATTGGCAAAAGAGCCAAGAAGAATTGAAAAGAACTCCCAAGGAGTTCCAGGTAGGTGAGCATGTGTTTATAAAGGTAAGGCCAAATAAAAGCTCTCTAAGACTGGGGAGTTGTACAAAGTTAGCACATGATACTGTGGTCCATTTGAAATTTTATCTAGAATTGGTCAAGTTGCTTACCAACTAGTATTACCACCTAACTTGAAAGTACATAATGTTTTTCATATCTTTGTTTTAAAGAAGTTGTTCATGATGCTACTCATGTGGTTGATTGGAATGTTGTACAGGTGGAATCAGAAGGAGAAATTCTGGTGGAACCGGACTGTATCCTAGGGAGGAGGGAAATTACACTGTGGAACTGCACCATTGGACAGGTGAAGGTGCAATGGAAGCACCTTAGTCCTGAAGAGGCCACCTGGAAACTAGAAAGTAAGATGTGGGAGGCATACCCGAATCTGTTCTAGGGGACTGCAGAAGATGAAGAATAAGTAACATCGAGGACGATGTTACATTTTAAGGGGGTGTGTATGTCACATACCCCAATTTTGTAAAATAATGTTAATTGTTTTAATTTGATTTCCTAAGACATTATGTTAAATTTAATGCTAAGTAGGAAATGATGACTCAGCAGAGTCAAAAGAAGTGGAATGTAATTTTGAATATTTTATTATTAATAAATAAAAAGTGGAGACAACAGCTTGGGAGAGCTGTTAATAAGAGTGTTACTAGTCAAACTGGTGGAAGGAACTAGGTGGATAGCAAAATACAAGTGGCAACATCCTCAAACACTTCCTATGTTGTAGGTGGCAACTTCCCTATATTTGGGGTCATGATCCCCCAAGAAAGTGGGATCAGAGCAGGTGGCTCAATAAATGACAACTAATCCAAAAAGACCTAGGCAATCTTTTAAAACTACCCAATGAATAGAGCTGAGGCTGCAGCTCAGATATTTTCCAGGAGAAGAATCATTCAGGACGAATCCACTTCAAGGAATTCATTAGGGAAAAGGGAAAACTGCAAGGAAGGTGTTTTGAGAGATAATTTGCAGTAACTCGGTTTGATACAGCTTGCTAGCTGAGAGAATTTACTGATAAGTTCAGGATTGGTACTGAGTTTTAAGACTGGTACTTGATTATTGCTGCACCTAGTTCCAGCCAGGGAGACCAGAGCAATCTCGGGGGTCCTGACGAGTCGCTGTTTGAGCGCTCTCGAGGACTTGGTAGGGAGGAATGGCCTCCCATTGCTGTTGTCATCCAAGCTCAAAGAACAGGTTCTGTTATTTATTAATTTTTGTGTATTATCTGTGGATGATTGAATGATGCATTGCAGCTTATGATGTAAAGATTTAGATGGTTTAGTAAAGAATTTGTTCTTAGTTTGTTTAGTAATAGAATCATTTTGATAAGGAACAAAACCCTACCTGTGTTTTTCCTCATCTGAAGTGATCCAGACCGTACTCCACCACAGGTGCTGAAATTATAAATAAAGATAGTATGATGAAAATGTAGAATAAAATGTTAGTGCAATTATAGAATATTTCCTTTTATTTTGTTATCAGAAGAAATATCTTTTATACCAGGAGTAGTGTTAAACCTAGATTGAGACTGTCAGTTTATTAGAAACAGAAAAAAAACTATATTATTTATTGATAGTAGTATGTGTGGGTAGATAAAACAGTTTTGATATAGTATTTACCTTCAGTAATCTTATGGCTTATTTGAATTCATGAAAAGAGTATAATAGTTAAACTAGAGTAGGGTTAAGCTAAATAAAAATGCTTACAACTTTACAGTTTACTTCTTTCCAGTTTAGGCTAATTAATTACTGCATGTATAATAATCAAATCGAAAGAAAGAATAGCTAGAATCTTGATTTACTTCTTTAGATAATCTAGTTGATTTCATAATTTATTTATGGAGAGTAATGTAAGTTACTCATTCATTTTTGTTCTATCTAGCTAAGCATAAACAAAAATCTACGACTACTAATCTATCCTTGTTAAGATGTCAACAAATACAGAACATAGTTAGTTCTTGTTCTTTTATTTTATAAATATTAACATTGTAACATGAACAGATAATATAGAATACGGAGAGTAGTTATATAAATCATTTAGTGCAGTAAGTATAAGAACACAATAACAAAATAATATCTTATTCTATGAATATAATTAAACAAAGAACAAACCTAATAAATATATAATTATAAGAACAGTATTAACATGTAAAGTAGTAATGTTTTTACCACATTATAGTAAACAGTAAACAAAATATAATTTATGTACTTAAAAGCTGTATTTAACAGATACATAAGTACTTTAGTAAAACATGGATTTCTTATACTCTAGAGGATAAAAATTATATAACAGTACTTACCAACTTTATTATAATAAAGTAAGTTATTATCAAAACATTATACAGAAACCCTAGCAAGTAGAATTAAATAATAATACGGGTAAAAATCTAGTGCATTAACGTACAGGAAAATAAAGCAATAGAGTAATAGTATGCTCGAATCACCGAGCCTAAACATCAGTTCGCAACATAAACAATAACCTGACAAATTACTAAGTACAATATAAATAAAGATATTAATTTTTAAATATACTGTAAACAATTCTTATGTGGTCGATTTAGGGTAAAACCCTACTAGCATTAAAATATACATCAAAGTTAACAAAACTAAAGAATTAGGTACTCACGGCCATAAACAAAATCCACAGAGTAGGGCTTTATAGCCTTCCCATCATTTACTTATATATTTTACACAGTAACAGGAATAAAAGAAAACAACATATACAGTCACCGCGGAAGCCGGAGGCCTGCATCAAGCGGAGGGTTTAGCATCGACAACAAACAATGAACCCATTAACTAGGTAAACCAAAACCTCAAGGTTTTTGCAGGCCATGGCGGAAAACCCATAAATGAATCATAAGGGACCAAACAAGGAGGAGTTACCATGGATAACCCAGGGCTTACCTGTGAACCACCAAGCAAACGCCTCAGCCTCGCACCAACCATGCAGGAGGACGAATCGACCTGTGAACAGAGAAGAACGATGTTGTTAATATCATATTCAAAAGGAAAAACAAAAAATTGTATAAATAAATAATATGCAGAGTTAATCAAAATTTGCAAATGGTTTCCTTACCTCAAAGCCTTACGGAAACGTAGCCACCCACAAGAAGAAGCGTTAAAACCAACGTGAGGAGGAGCCAAACCTTCTTCGGCTGCAAGAAGGAAGGGATTACTACCAATATCAACCAACCATGACAGAGAGTGAGGGCCATGGCCAAGTGAGCATAAATATTTGCTTATGTCGTAGTGGTTCTTAATAGAAAAACCTAAGTTCTGCGAAACCCTTAAACCAGCAAACTTCAAGTCACGAGGCCACGAATTCCACTATTAAACCAAAGAAGGAAAGGGGTCCTTACATACTATTAGGCACCGGACTGAGTGAGTAGGGAAGGATAAACCCGAAGAAAACTAACCAACTTCGTGCCAACAGAAATCAAAGATTTACAACTCTTCTCTGTAAGCATTCAAAGTGAGCTCTCAATGAGCGGAAGACAAGAACGAGCTGGGAGACTATCACTGCAGGGTAGCAGTGCGACAATGGAGTACCAACACCATTCAAAAGCGACAGGAGGGAGAAAACCACAGAAAGGATAATAAGATTAGGGTTCGAGGGAGATTCCTTTTATCTATGTCGCATATGGCCACAACAATGCCACGTTACCCCAGTAAATAATTTGCAAGCTGTGGGTTCAAGTATAAAGTCCCGAAGAACTTCCTTCCACGAGTATTATCATTCCCACTCATTGATATTCGAAGGTTCCACATTATTCCATGTTCCAAGTCAACCTATTACATACACTGCATGGGAACATAAGACTTTTGTTAATATAAACACTATACCTTAACAATCATCAAGTTCGTGGGAAGTGATACGACCCTTTACTTTATAAATTATGGTATGTATAAAATCAAGTCAAGTTTAATCTTATGTATATCATGGCATGGTATTTTTCATGATTTTTCTATCTAGGCTATGCAATTATTCCTTCATCAATTAGTTACATAAAGACTTGTAACATTGTTTTAAAAGGAATTTATAACATTTATGTTTAAGTAAGAATATTGCTTATAACAAGTATTCGTTCAACCAACATCTATAACTTAACATAAAAGCATACTATTAGTTGATATAAAGGAGGTTTATAGAATCAAGTTATGGAAAATATTCTATTATTAATATTAACCTCAATGGCTTTGTTTATATTTATTAAAATAGTAAAATTTGGTAATAAGAGACAAAAGAAGGTAATAACGTTTAGTTGGTGAATGTATTGCTTAAAGTAAATGTTCTTTAACCAATAAATTGTAACATGACAAGGGTTAAGTCACAAATCTCTTTAACAAAAGATTCACCAATAGAAAATAGTTAGGCCATAAAACTATTATGTTATGCATGCTTTCTATAATTTAGTCCATTAAGGACATGCCCCTTTTATATCTATGAAAGGAATTGTATAAAACCTGTTCACGATAAGATATTCATCTTAAGAGAATAACTCTAGTGGTATTATGAAGTATTTATCGTGTAAACCTTAAGTGGATAGACAAAAGTGTTAGGCATTTAGTAACTATCAGATTTGACAGTAAGTAACCTTTGATGACTAAATAACTCTGTCATTCTTAAAACTGCTTGTAAAGAAAGATTTAAGGAATTTTTACATTTGATGACTATGATAGACATCGAATAGTTCAGTAAGCATTAAGAACTATAAATTATGTCTACTAGAAAGAAGACAGTTACAGCCATTACTGATAGAACTGAATCGCATTCCTTAGAGTCTTAAAAAGAAAGACAGTGTAATGATTTTACCTCGTTAAGCTTTGGAAATTGATTAGCATTTATATTCTATACTGAGTTATTTTTTGTGTGACGAACTTATATCAGAATGCTTTAGAATTAACAACAAGCAACACCCGAACTTCTTACCTGTAAGTCTGTACGCACAGGAAAAAATTTTGTGTTAGCTCGAAAGCTAAGTAAGCCCAAAATTGTCATGACAGTTCCACCCTGTGGTTGCAAAGAGAAAACAAGTCAGTAAACTGAAAAGAAACTGTTCTATAAAGATAAAAAAATCAATAGCTAATTCAGATAATGAACTCCATAACATTTAACTAATTAAACATTTAGTGACTGCATTTATGATATTTAGTTGTATTTTTAAAAAATTTTAAATTTCGGAAAATTTGGGGTTTTGACATGTGGTATCAGAGCATAATGTTCAAACACTAGGCCTTAATGCATCCCAACTAGCTTCCATAGAACATTAAATTAAATTAAGATGCTAACATATATTTTGTTTTATGTTAAGAACAAAAAATTTCCTTTTTCTGAAGTTTAACAGGCAGGTATGGAAAAGCTAGGAGAGTATGCACAGGAGGAGTCTCCAGACACAGAAACAACACAATTGCCCAAAGAACCTATGTTAGAAGAGGTGACTACCAACTCTTCAGAGCTATTGCAGACTGTAAAAGATTTGAAGACTGAAATGGAATTAGTCAAGAGGGAGAATAAGAGGATTTTGAAGGCTCAGGAAGAGTTGAACCAAATTTAAATAGAAAAGTTCCAAATTGAAGGAAGGAGCAGAAGATCAGAATCTGAGGATGTTAGTCATCAAAGAAGATCTAAAAATATGAAGCTGGAAAAAACTAAAAGTAGTTCATCATCTGAAGGGTTCGGTGAACGACAAAGTTACCATACTACTAGTGACAGTAGTGAGGCTGAATTGTATGACAGAAAGAAGAAATACAGACCATATGAGGAAATTTCAGGGGAGTATAAAAAGATAAAGCCCCCAACTTTTAATGGAAAGACCGAAAAAGGGGAGGAAGCAGAATCCTGGTTGTCCGGGATGAGGAAATATTTTCATATATATAATTACTCTAATCAGCTAAAGGCAAGGATGGCAATATATAACCTCTCTTGAAAAGTTGATATATGGTGGCAAGATCTGAAGAGAGTCAAGGGTATCAGAGAAAAAAAAGTTAATTGGAGTACCATTAAAAGGTATTTCAAGAAGAAATTTTTGTCTGAACAATATTACGAAGAAAGAGATAAATAATTTTATGAATTGAAGTTAGGTTCAATGACTATGAAGGATTTGAACAATAAATTCTTAAGCTTGCTTAGGTATGTACCTTACCTAGTAGACGAGAAACCTAAAGTACAGTGATTTCTCAGTTGTATACCGTATCATATCAAGGACATAATTGAGTATGATAACCCGAAGACTCTGGAGGAAGCCATGAGGAAGGATAATTTCTGTTTTGAGCAGAACCGGAAGAAAGAAGGCTTAGCCAACTGGAAGGCTAAGAAAAATAACAATCAACCTGAGTTTAAGACGAAGGAATTTGTACCCTAGAGGAATTTCAAGAATAATAAGAATAAACATTATTCTAATAATAAGAATTTCCAGGGAAATAGAAATGGTACTTCCAATAATTCGAGTAATTTTAAGGGCAAGAAAGCTGCAAATAACCATGGGAATTTTACCAAAAGTTTTGAACGTAAGGATCCTGTTAAGTGTTGGGAATGTAATGGCCCGCACTATGCCTCGGTCTTTCCAAATCGGAAAAAGTCAGTCAGCAATATTCCTACTGTGCAGGAGGAGATGATCGTTGGAGAACTAGCGAGGACTATGCCCAGAATTAATGCAGCTTTGGAGAACCGCCAAGCTGACTATCAGACTTCCATGGTGGAAGTGGAAGGTATGATTAATCAAACCCCTGTAACCAATTTAATTGATCCAGGAGCTAGTCTTAGTTACATTGCACCTCAGATAGTGGAAAAATGTAAGTTGTCTGTCGATAAGTTTGAGAATTCCTGGTTAGTTCAATTAGCCACTAGGGCAAAAAGAAAAGTAATATGTTTTGTGAAAGAATCTGCTTTACTTATGGATGAATTTAAAACTACAGTTAAGCTTAATGTTTTGCCACTTGGCTCATATGATTTACTGATTGGCATGGACTGGTTAGAACAACATAAGGTAGTTTTAAATTTTTACGATAAAACTTTTACATGTTTGAATAGTGATGAACAACTAGTAAAGGTTAAGGGTATTCCTAGAAAAACTATAATCAGACAAATTTCTGTTTTACAACTTAAAAGAGCTGTTAGAAAAGGATGTAAAGCCTACGCAGTAACTATTACAGATGAGGAAGGTAAAACTGAAACAGATAAGTTAAAAATAGAAGATATTCCTATTTTAAAAGAATACACTTACGTATTCCCAGAAGAAATTCCAGGATTACCTCCAAGGAGGGAATTGGATTTCACTATTGAGCTGGTACCAAGTGCGGTGCCTAGCTCAAAATCTCCTTATCGAATGAATATTTTAGAAATTAACGAGCTAAAATCACAACTAAAAGAATTAATAGATAAGAAGTACATTCGACCTAGTGTGTCTCCTTGGGGAGCACCGGTCATCTTTGTTAAAAAGAAAGACGGAAGTATGCGACTATGAATAGACTACCGTCAGCTAAACAAGATGACTATTAAAAACAAATATCCGTTTCCCCGCATAGATGATCTATTTGATCAACTACGTGGAGCCACGATGTTCTCAAAGATAGACTTGAGGTCAGGATATCATCAAGTAAGAATTAAGGATGAAGATATTTTCAAGACAACCTTTAGAACAAGGTATGGGCACTACGAGTTTGTCGTAATGCCATTTGGGCTTACTAACGCCCCAGCTGTCTTTATGTGCTTAATGAATAATATAATGCATAAGTACTTAGATAAATTTGTTGTCATGTTTATCGACGACATCTTAATTTACTCTGAAATGGAGGAAGAACATAAAGAACACCTAAAGATAGTTTTACAAGAATTGCAAGAACAACAACTCTTTGCGAAGTTTAGCAAGCGTGACTTCTTTAAGGATGAAATCCAGTGCTTAGCTCTTGTAGTGACTAAGGAATGGATTTCAGTCGATCCTGAAAAGATTCGGGCAATCGAAGATTGGCCGGTTCCTAAAGATGTAACGGATGTGAGTTTGTTCATGGGAATTACTAGTTATTACTGGAGATTCATTGAAGGCTTTTCAAAAATAGCAAATCCGATCACTTCCTTGCAAAAGAAAGGCAAGAAATTTGATTGGAACTTAAAATATGAAGAAAGTTTTAAGAAATTAAAAACTTTATTGACTAGTGTACCTATCCTAAGAATAGCAGATCCTAATAAGGACTTTGTAGTATGCATTGATGCCTGTAATGATGGCTTAGGCAGTGTTCTAACTCAAGACGGGCATGTCATTGCCTATGAGTCTAGGAAGTTAAAAATTCACGAAAAGAATTATGTAACTTATGATCTAGAACTTACGGCTGTTATACACGCCTTAAAAATGTGGCGACGTCATTTAATAGGCAGAAAATTTATTCTAATGATTGATAATAAAGGATTGAAATATCTTTTAGATCAGCCTAATTTAAACGCAAGACAAGCAAGGTGGTTATCCTTCTTGAGTGAATACCATTTCGAAATCCAACACATAAAGGGTAAGGAAAATAAGGTGGCTGATGCATTGAGCAGAAATGCAAAGCTGAACTTTACAGCAGCAATCAACACTTATGCTTTTGATTTAAATAAACAGCTTAAAGAAGGGGTAAAACAAGATGAAAATTATCAGAAATTTCAAATTAAAGCTAAGGAAGAACCTACAGAAAGCTTAACAAAAGGTTATAGTTTAAATGAAAATGGATTTTTATTATTCAAAGATAAACTATATGTGCCTAATGTGTCTAAGGTTAAGTTGTTAATTCTGGACGAAGTCCATAAAACACCATATTTAGGACACCCAGGTTATCAAAAGACTGTAACCATGCTAAGAAAAGAATATTTTTGGCCTAATATGAAATCTGAGGTAGCAGAATACATTGCTAGATGTTTGGACTGTCAACAAGTGAAAACCGAACACCAACATCCAGCTGGTTTGATACAACCTTTACCTATTCCTAGCTGGAAATAGGAAGTGATTAGCTTAGATTTTATTACTGGACTGCCCAGAAATCAAAATCAAAATGAATCTATTATGGTGGTAGTGGACAAGTTGAGCAAAGCAGCGCATTTTATTCCTGTCAAAACTACTTACAAGGCTGCCAATATAGCTGATATCTTCTTAAAGCATATTTTTCGGTTACATGGAGTACCGAAAGTTATAATTTCAGACAGGGATCCTAAATTCATAGGAAATTTTTGGAAGTCCTTGTTTAAAGAATTAAATACAACATTCAATTTCAGTACCTCCTTCCATCCTCAAATAGATGGACAGACTGAAAGAGTGAATCAGGTGCTGGAGGATTTATTAAGGATGTACATTAAAGATCAGCCAGGTAAGTGGGAAGACTACTTACATCTAGCATAGTTTGCATATAATAATAACTATCAGTCATCAGCTAAGTTTAGTCCATTTGAAATTTTGTATGGATGTAAATGCAACACTCCTATCTCCTGGAATAATCCAGTGGATAGATTGGTGTTAGGACCAGAATTGTTGAAGGAAATGGAGGAAATTGTGAAACAAGTGCAGGAAATTTTGAAGGTGGCACAGGATCGACAAAAGAGCCAAGCAGACTTGAAAAGAACTCCCAAGGAGTTCCAGGTAGGTGAGCATGCGTTTATAAAGGTAAGGCCAAAGAAAATCTCTCTAAGACTGGGGAGTTGTGCAAAGTTAGCACCATGATACTGTGGTCCATTTGAAATTTTATCTAGAATTGGTCAAGTTGCTTACCAACTAGCATTACCACCTAACTTGAAAGTACATAATGTTTTTCATATCTCTATTTTAAAGAAGTATGTTCATGATGCTACTCATGTGGTTGATTGGAATGTTGTATAGGTGCAACCAGAAGGATAAATTCTGGTGGAATCGGAATGTATCCTCGGGAGGAGGGAAATTACACTGCGGAACCGCACCATTGGACAGGTGAAGGTGCAATGGAAGCACCTTAGTCCTGAAGAGGCCACCCAGGAACTGGAAAGTAAGATGTGGGATGCATACCCGAATCTGTTCCAGGAGACTACAGAAGATGAAGAATAAGTAACATCGAGGACGATGTTACATTTTAAGGGGGTATGTATGTCACATACCCCAATTTTGTAAAATAATGTTAATTGTTTTAATTTGATTTCCTAAGACATTATGTTAAATTTAATGTTAAGTAGGAACTGATGACTCAGCAGAGTCAAAAGAAGTGGAATGTAATTCTGAATATTTTATTATTAATAAATAAAAAGTGGAGACAACAGCTTGGGAGAGCTGTTAATAAGAGTGTTACTAGTCAAATTGGTGGAAGGAACTAGGTGGATAGCAAAAGACAAGTGGCAGCATCCTCAAACACTTCCTATGTTGCAGGTGGAAACTTCCCTATATTTGGGGTCATGATCCCCCAAGAAAGTGGGATCAGAGCAAGTGGCTCAATAAATGACAACTAACCCAAAAAGATCTAAGCAATCTTTTAAAAGTACCCAATGAATAGCTGAGACTGCTCAGATATTTTCTAGGAGAAGAATCATTCAGGAGGATTGCACTTCAAGGAATTCATTGGGGAAAAGGGAAAACTGTAAGGAAGGTGTTTTGAGAGATAATCTACTGTAACTTGGTTTGATACAGCTTGTTAGCTGAGAGAATTTACTGATAAGTTCAGGATTGGTACTGAGTTTTAAGACTGGTACTTGATTATTGCTGCACCTAGTTCCAGCCAGGGAGACCAGAGCAAGCTCAAGGGTCCTGAGGAGTCGTTGTTTGATCACTCTCTAGGATTTGGTAGGGAGAAACGGCCTCCCATTGCTGTTGTCGTCCAAGCTCAAAGAACAGGTTCTGTTATTTATTAATTTTTGTGTATTATCTGTGGATGATTGAATGATGCATTGTAGCTTATGATGTAAAGATTTAGATGGTCTAGTAAAGAATTTGTTCTTAGTTTTTTTAGTAATAGAATCATTTTGATAAGGAAAATAACCCTACCTGTGTTTTTCCTCATCTGGAGTGATCCAGGCCATACTCTAGCACAGGTGGTGAAATTATAAATAAAGATAGTATGATGAAAATGTAGAATAAAATGTTAGTGCAATTATAGAATATTTCCTTTTATTTTGTTATCAGAAGAAATATCTTTTATACCAGGAGTAGTGTTAAACCTGGATTGAGACTGTCAGTTTATTAGAAACAGAAAAAGAAGCTATATTATTTACTGATAGTAGTATGTGTGGGTAGATAAAACAGTTTTGATATAGTATTTACCGTCACTAATCTTATGGCTTATTTGAATTCATGAAAAGAGTATAATAGTTAAACTAGAGTAGGGTTAAACTAAATAAAAATGCTTACAACTTTACAGTTTACTACTTTATAGTTTAGGCTAATTAACTATTGCATGTATAATAATCAAATCGAAAAAAAGAATAGCTAGAATCTCGACTTACTTCTTTAGATAATCTAGTTGATTTCAGAATTTATTTATGGAGAGTAATGTAAGTTACTCATTCATTTTTTTTCTATCTAGCTAAGCATAAACAAAAATCTACGACTACTAATCTATCCTTGTTAAGATGTCAACAAATGCAGAACATAGTTAGTTCTTGTTCTTGTTCTTTTATAAATATTAACATTGTAACATAAACAAATAATATAGAATACAGAGAGTACTTATATAAATCATTTTAGTGTAGTAAGTATAAGAACACAATAACAAAATACTATCTTATTCTAAGAATATAAATAAACAAGGAACAAACCTAATAAATATATAATTATAAGAACAGTATTAACATGTAAATAAGTAATGTTTTTACCACATTATAGTAAATAGTAAACAAAATATAATTTATGTACTTAAAAGCTGTATTTAACAGATACATAAGTACTTCAGTAAAACATGGAGTTCTTATACTTCGGAGGATAAAAATTATATAACAGTACTTACCAACTTTATTATAATAAAGTAAGTTATTATCAAAACATTATACAGAAACCCTAGCAAGTAGAATTAAATAATAATACGGGGTAAAAAGCTAGTGCATTAACACAGAGGAAAATAAACCAATAGAGTAATAGTATGCTCGAATCACCGAGCCTAGACATCGGTTCGCAACATAAACAATAACCTAACAAATTGCTAAGTACAATATAAATAAAGATATTAATTTTTAAAGATACTATAAACAATTCTTATGTGGCCGAGTTAGGGTAAAACCCTACTAGCATTAAAATATACATCAGAGTTAACAAAACTGAAAGAGTCTAATTCAGTATAGGTACTCACGGCCATAAACAAAATCCACAGAGTAGGGATTTATAGCCTTCCCATCATTTACTTATATATTTTACACAGTAACAGGAATAAACGAAAACAACATATACAGTCACGGCCGAAGCCGGAGACCCACATCAAGCAGAGGGTTTAGCATCGATAACAAACAACAAACCCATTAACCAGGTAAGCCAAAACATCAAGGGTTTTGCAGGCCATGGCGGCCAACCCATAAAGGAATCATAAGTGACCAAACAAGGGGGAGTTACCATGGATAACCTAGGGCTTACCCGTGAACCACCAAGAAAATGCCGCAGCCTCGCACCAACCATGCAGGAGGATGGATCGACCTGTGAACAGAGAAGAACGATGTTGTTAATATCATATTCAAAAAAACAAACAAACAATTGTATAAATAAATAATACACAGAGTTAATCAAAATTTGCAAATGGTTTCCTGACCTCAAAGCCTTACGGAAACGTAGCCACCCATGAGAAGAAGCGTTAACACCAACACGAGGAGGAGCCAAACCTTCTTCGGCTGCAAGAAGGAAGGGATTACTACCAATATCAACCAACCGCGACAGAGAGTGAGAGCCACGGCCAAGCGAGCATAAATGCTTATGTCGTAATGGTTCTTAACAGAAAAACCTAAGTGCTATGAAACCCTTAAACCAACAAACTTCAAGTCACGAGGCCACGACTTCCACTATTAAACCAAAGAAGGAAAGGGGGCCTTACATACTGTTAGGAACCAGACTGAGCGAGTAGGGAAGGATAAACCTGGAGAAAACTAACCAACTCCATGCCAACATAAATCAAAGATTTACAACTCTTCTCTGTAAGCATTCTGAGTGAGCTCTCAATGAGCGGAAGACAAGAATGAGTTGGGAGACTATCACTGCAGGGTAGTAGTGCAACAATGGAGTACCAACACCATTGCAGAGCGGTAGGAGGCCAAAAAACATGGAAAGGATA
>LPNX010216951.1:0-10534 GCA_001517045.1 Pseudotsuga menziesii | reverse complement strand
AACTATCAGATTTGACAGTAAGTAACCTTTGATGACTAAATAACTCTGTCATTCTTAAAACTGCTTGTAAAGAAAGATTTAAGGAATTTTTACATTTGACGACTATGATAGACATCGAATAGTTCAGTAAGCATTAAGAACTATAAATTACATCTACTAGAAAGAAGACAGTTACAGCCATTACTGATAGAACTGAATTGCATTCCTTAGAGTCTTATAAAGAAAGACAGTTTAATGATTTTACCTCGTTAAGCTTTGGAAATTGATTAGCATTTATATTCTATACTGAGTTATTTTTTGTGCGACGATCTTATATTAGAATGCTTTAGAATTAACGACAAGCAGCACCTGAAATTCTTACCTATAAGTCTATAAGCACAGGAAAACTTTCTACGTTAGCTCGAAAGCTAAGTAAGCCCAGAATTGTCATGACAGTTTCACCTTGTGGTCGCAAAGAGAGAACAAGTCAGTAAACTGAAAAGAAACTGTTCTATAAAGATAAACAGATCAATAGCTAATTCAGATAATGAACTCAGTAACATTTAACTAATTAAACATTTAGTGACTGCATTTATGATATTTAGTTGTATTTTAAAAAAAAAAAAAAATTCGGAAAATTTGGGGTTTTGACACCGTGAATGCTTGATCAATCCCTCTTGGTCATGACACTTAGTGTCTCCAGTATATTTCAGACCTCTCAACCATGGAGCCTCCCCACATGGTTTGTCTCGGCTTCTAGGACCTTCACAGTCTTACTAGCACCTTTTTCATTACCGCCCATTCCGAGCTCTTCAGGACAGTCACATGTACTCCACATGCACCCTTAGGATGCTCTCATAGTCCTCACTCCCAGCGATACCTATATTCAAACATTGAATAGATTCACATGTTTAATTTATTCTCATTAGTTTTATCTCTAGAACAAGAGCTTAAAACATCATAACCAAATCATATACACATGTACATTCATAAGCAAGATATTTCAAAATAATCCAATACTTATTTGTATTGTGCATTTCCTCATTGGTCGAGAGGATCCTGCTTTGCTTTGCAAGCCTTGGGATCGCCTATGGACTTGGATGTTAGGTCAACATGCAGGCTGCTTCACAACATTATTTTATATTTATATATATCAGGAATAGTCAAGCCAACCCTTGTTGGGTTTATCATACCGTCAACAAATCGCCTGTACTTATATCGACAACCAATCATCAGCCAATCCAACCCTCATTGGGTTTATCAGGCCATCAACAACAACACATGCCCTTATATCAACAATAAACGACCATTTTCCATATCACCCAGTAGACCATACTGTAAACTACATTTTCTTATCCTGGCAACACAAGAAATATAAGCATATTCGTTAGTATTATTGCTCTAAAATTGTAACCATATTTCACACCATTCACTATCAAGTATTGAGACACCAGGAGTGCATCCACTCCCTAGGGTGTAATCAATATTGGAAAACCCTTCCATGATCCGACATCGGAAAAGTGTGCACCCTTGTTTGGTGTGTATCATGTAGGCCCTATTCATACTCAAGCAATCGGTCCAAATGCAAATAAAATCAAAACATGTTCTGCATATTGACTTTAACAATTTGACATGCATATTCTTAGATAGGGCTACATAACACTTATCCATTTGTTGTAGCAGTATTTCATCGTTAAGGAGGAATGGGGGCTCCCATCTCTGAGTTGACAGTCCCTCAGTTTGTCATCCCAATTCCTCTTTACCTTTCGTATCCAAACATGTCTTACCGACATAACCCATACCATTTCACCCATGTTGCTTACCAAGCATGTAGTGTAGCTAAGACATTTCCAAAATGTCCAATGGAGTTTCACCTGAAATCCATTTCCAAGATAAGGGAAAACCTTCCCATGAAGTTTGGCTCCTGCAAGCCATCGCCCATGATCTTCCTGCAGTGTGTACCCCTGGCACATTCAACAAATAACCAAACAGTCCATCATTGACTGATAATACAACCCAAATTTGATTGTTCCATAACCAAGCAATAGCATTATTAATTAAATTCAATGAGAATTTGCAACTCTGTTTACTACAGAAATTGATTTGCTTGGCAATGAGGTGATCCTCATTTGTGGGTCTCTTGTAAGTAGCACTGCTATGCCCATTATAATTTCATGCTTACTAACATAATATGAATACCCACTTACAATGCGTCCTACTGACACAATCTTATGCAAGTCAATAGCGATTAGTAGTTGTCAGCAATTTCTTAAATCCGAAATTCACAAATTCAAATTTACAACTCATTATGCATACAACTATTATCACAGCCATGAGACTCTTCTCAAGAGGTTTGGCTCTTTCACATGGTAGATTCTGGTCTTTGTCATGGTCTTACCCACTTTTCCATGCTCCAAATAGTCTACCCAAATCCTGAGCTTCAATCAACCAAACACTTGGTAAGTCTTGATGCATATAACCTTTTCATTGCTGCAACAATCACTAAAGCATTTTCAGAATTTATAAAATTCCACTACTTCCAGTTGTTAATCACATCAATATTACCAAAACTCATTTTTTTCAAGAAATCATTATCATATTTTAGATTATAGGGTACAGTCACATCCTTTATGTAATTTAAATGAAACATTTAGATATTCATTACTTCACAAGCGTATCATTTGTACCACCTTGCCCTTCCATAGAGCATTTTTGGCAGCCAATCGATCATGACTACCCTGCTCATGCACTTACTATCCTGCATCCATAACAGCCTCTGAAATGGTTCCAGATTTGTCATCAATTCATCATTTCAAACATTAGTTATTCATAATATCACATGCATTGTCTCAATGCATTCATGCAATGCATCATATCCCTTGCACCCATACTTACGTAATCAGTTACTCACACCCTTCATATGCATTCATTCAATGCATAACTACAAGATTCATAAAATCCTTTAATGTATATCCACTCGATTCTACCTTGCATTGATTCAAGAATACCATGCATTCAAACACACCATGCATGGCCTAACCATGACTACTTCATATAGGATGCATTACTATAACCGAGATCATCAATACTTACTTTCCTTGGGCCACTAAGCTCAATCAACATATACAGGCATGATACTTTCCTATATGAATGTAGTCTAACATTCAAATATCCATAGGGTATGAGATCTCTTACCTTTCCCACTTCATGCAATTTGTTATAATCAAACCCTTACCTACATGGGTCCTACTTATACCCTTGTCATGACTAATTTGGTTGGTCCTTTGCAGGAGATTGCAGAATTTGCTCGGCAACTTTTGATTCTGAACTTGTTGCCTTATCCCTTTTTTCATAGGGTTTCTAGTTACATTCGCCAGCATTAGAAACATATTCAGCCAGGTCCATGTTGTCGTTGTTTTTTCCAATAATGCCAACACCAAAGAAATAATTATCATTAGTAGCTCATTATAAATGTACATGTAATATCCTATGCACACAAGGCATATCCTCATACATTTCAACTTATAAAATGTAGTTATAATCAGCAAGATAAGGTTTAAGGAAATTTCCCTTTTCAAGTCCCTCATTTTTGCATGAAACTCATCTTCCATACAACAGCTGGTTTGACTTCATGGTCTTGCTACCTCTAGGCATGCAATTCCCGGATTTGTCCATATTGATAGCAGCACATTTCTCTTTCAGCAATCACTAGCACTTCGCTGCTCCACATTCACATTCTGGTGACTCTCCCTTGTTCCCTGCTGGATAAGATTTCTAACGCCTATCCACAAGATTCATTCTGACCCCAAGTGTGAAAACCACACTGCTTAAAAAATGATTCTTTTTACCAAATGTATTTTGGTCTGAAATGTGAACTTTAGCCACCTGGAATTTTCTTCCTTTTAAGCCCCGTAACCCATTGACAGTCTGCTGAAATCCACTGAAAAACAATTGGAATTTGTTGAGAAAATTCCACTTTGAAAACCCAAAATTTCCTTTGTCAAAATTGGGTCTCATCCCAAATAAATTTACGACGTTTCGGTGGCTAGAATGTCTAATTTTCTCCACTGTATCGGCGGGTCACTTGTCTATTCCATTTAAAATCTCCGCAGATCACAGCCTTGTCGGCGGTTGGAATGACAACCCACTGTGGAATCAGACACTTAGTCCTCTAGATGTCTGCAACGACGAGTAGTGTTCTCATTGTGGTGTCCGCGGTTCACTAACCTGTTGGTGGATCAGAGCAATTATCCACTAACTTCCGGCGATCCAAAACTGAACGGG
Organism: Pseudotsuga menziesii; assembly: GCA_001517045.1. Classification (NCBI taxonomy): domain Eukaryota; kingdom Viridiplantae; phylum Streptophyta; class Pinopsida; order Pinales; family Pinaceae; genus Pseudotsuga; species Pseudotsuga menziesii. The sequence continues at coordinate 6,271 of LPNX010216951.1, read as the reverse complement.
TCCACTGTACCAATGACCTAAGCCTCTAAACTTTCCGACATTGCGGTGATCAAATAGTAAATTTTCCTTCGATGTGTCGGTGATTGGAACGTTACCTACTGTGGCATCGGTGGTTGGAACAACTAACCACTCACTCATCGGGTGGTTAGTTCCATAGTCACCCACACCGATGGCTATCCAATCAACTGTGGGTTTTGCCACGCACCCCATTGACGATTAAAACCTGTAACCGTCGGGAGGATAGTTCACATGATAGCCGCAACGGCGGATGCCTGAACAACTAAATCCTTCTGATGATGTTCATCGACGGCCCGATCTCCTATCATTTTCTGATGTTTTCTTTACTTAGGCAAATTTTCAAAAATGCTCCTTCTTGGCATTGGCTCTTCAAAGAACTAAGTTTTGCTGACATTTTGGAGGCCTTCAAGAGATCCCCCCTGAAACTGCGGCTCTTCCTTCAACTAATAATCGTCAATCCACTTTACTAGACTTCGGCAGATTTATCCTCTATTCGTCGGCAATCCGGTCCTCTAGTCATCGGCGATCCTGACAACTAAAATTTTTTGATCGCCGATGATCTCATGCCTTGGAAAAATTTTGGAAATTTTCCGCTGTGGGATCGATGGTCGGGGACTCTATCCATCAGAAGGATAGTCCTCTATCCAGCCGCAACGGCAGGCGTGCAATCAAGTAAAAATTTTCGTGGTGTTAGCGAACCCATCAACTATTTTCCATCGACGACATCGGCGGTGTGAACAACTAAAGTTCGCTGACATCTTCTGACGCATCGGTGACTCCATCCTTTAATTTTCACTGACAGTATCGATGATTTGGTCAACAAAGTTTCGTCAATGGATTTTAACACTTACGAGAATTTTGGCAAAATTCCTTCTTTCTCCTCGGCGCTTTCAACTTTTTCCTGTCGCTACATCGGCATTTTCATCGTCTAATTCTCGTCGACACTGTGGCTACTCCCTCAGCTAGTCATCGACAATCCAGTTAGCTAATCGTCATTGATCGTCGATGGTCTTATCACTTCAATTTTTTTCCACTCCGCATCAGCTGTCAAAACAATTACCTTTTGCGGCATCGATGGTTGAAGCCACTATCCATCGCAAGGATAGTCCACTATCCAGCCGCAACAACAGGCATGTAATTAGCTAAATCTTTCTGATGTAGTCATCGACGGTTCCATCATCTAACTTCCACTGATTGCCGATGGATTCAACACTTAGACAAATTTTTGAAATTTTTCTTAGCGTCGCATCGACCGATTCATCCTCTAAATTTCGCCGATCCGTTAAACTAATCTTCGTTGAATTTCTCTTTCCTCTGACAATGTGTCATCGATAAATTCATTGTCTATTTGTTGGTGATATTATCTTCTAATCGCCACCGATGGTGGTGATGTTTCGGAGACCCCATCACCTAAGCATCGGTGATCCCATCACCTAAACGTTGCCAATCGCCGATGGCCTCACGACTTAGAAATTTTCCCAAAACTTTTCTCTTTTTCTTTTTCTCCATCGACAGCATCAGTGATCTGAACAACTACTCATCACCGTCGTTTTGGCAATCATTAACCCTATGGAACCGTCATTTCGGTGATCCCTACAACTAAGTGTCGTCGATCGCTGACGGTCTGCGTCGGGTTGTCTTTTCCACAAAAGGGAGCCGACGTTTCGGTGACCTTCGACTGATCCCCTCCGCAACTGCAGCTCCGACTTCCACTAATCTCCGTCGACGACCGACGGGAACTTAGAGAAATTTTCATGAATTTCCTTCTGTTGTTCCCTCGTCAAGTGGTCTTCCAACTAAGCATTCTGATGTATCGAAGGATCTTCCTACTCAGTCCTCCAATGATCCGACAAGTTTGGCAGTTGGAGAATTTTTCAACCAAATTTTCTTGAACATTTCTGATTTCTGTTGGGCAGAGGGCAACCTGCCCCTGCTAGCTAATATTTCATGGCTCTTTGAGGCCCATGTTGCAACCTGTAGGCTCTGTTACTACATTTTCACGGCCCATTCAGGCCCATGCTACAACTAGATCTCTGATACCACACTGTAACGTCCTCGACCCTCTGACCGGCGAAGAGGATGCTACCAACACCAAACATACAGGAAAATAGTCCCATGAACATGAATAGGTATATAATGCTGAAATAAAAAGCTTAAACATAATACATACTGATATGTATAATCCTTCATATACATAGCGGAAGAAAACATACATTCATTCAAGCATGCCACATGTTCATCATATTCATTAACCAGTATAGTATAATTGTAGAAGTAAAATGGATAGGAATACTCATTTGATAAGAACTCATCCCGCAACCAACTACGTCGCTGCAATGTTCCACCCAACCATAGGCCAACGTGCTCATCAATCTCTCAGCAACACTGCCACCCTCGAGCTGGGCATGATTCCTCAAGGCATAAGGGTCAAAGCAGGCTTACACATAGCCAAGGTACACAAATCAGCCAATCCCACACAGTAGGGTTTATCAAGCCGTCAAGGATCTAGGAAAGGATAAATGCTAAGCTGGTGACCTAAAACACTAGTTTTCTCAAGCATACCCAGCCTCTAATCCTACTCTCATCATTACGAAGACCAACCACTGCATACCACAATAAAACAGATAGTTCACAGCTCTGTGAAGAAGATGAAGACAACAGGGTGACAACCCCAAACATAAAGGTGAAACACAGTTCAGGTCAAACAATGCTTCAAAGTTGTTCTTGGCCCTAGCGTGGCCAAAAAAACTCAGCAAAAATACCCAATAACCTCAGTAACCAAGAAACAACCCAAAATCATGGGAAGACCACAGCCCCAATATCACAAAGAAACGATGGCAACAACTACATAGTCTGCAATAGGTAGAATCCAAACTCCCAAAATGGATAGGGAAAAACATAGACGCAGGCCACAATCGATAAGGATAATAGGCATGAACTTACACACTGCACAGAACGGGTAGGATCATTCACATGAGATCATGGATGAATGAACATGCTTTTCAACTTGCTGTGTGAGTCCCAAAACAAAAGAGAGCATTCTGCGTGAGGACGACCATACCCATTTTCCACCTGTGCGTAAGGAGAGTGAATAGAACGACTCACTTTCTGGACAGGAGGGAAACCCCTCACAAAGGAGACCATGGAAACATCTCACAATATGCCAAAGGGAAAAAGGGGGAAACCCATTCTCTGTATAGGCCTGAGGAAGATCATACTGAGAGAAATCAATTCTCGGCATGAACCTGAGGATGAACACAACAGACTAGCAATCGATGAGAAAGGAGGAAGGAAAACCCCCAAACAATGGAATGTGTAACTTTTAACTTAGTCTACGTGAAGAAACTGAACGGAATCATGATCTAGTTAGTGGGAAGACCATCCACACGATGTGGAGAAGGAGAGCAGGCATGGGTGTGGTAGTGGTATTTTTGACAGTAAATCGCTGCCCCAACTAACAACAAAACAACAGGGTGGTGACACATGGCTAACTCCCAATGGGGTCCCAATTTAGCAATCCCCCCTCCTTACCCTTGGGAATCATGCCCTTTTCATTCAACGTTGCATCGTCGTAGCTGGCTGTATGTTTAATTAAATTGATGTGTGTATTTACATGATGCCAAAGCTATAATGTGTCGGACAACACGATATACCATCGGCAATGATCCCTATTGCCGAAACATAACACAACCAAATCAATGGTGGGGCTTTTGCCTTTAGCTCCTCACCATGTTTAATTACAAAATATAAATCATGTACCCTTTAACGCAAACGGGGTCAAAATCGGGATATTACAACAACCCTTTCTATCTCACCAAAATTGCAGAAATTTTCCTTGACATGCTCCTCATTCCATGTTGGTAGCAAACCTCCTACAAATACTAACTTTACCTGCAAAGGAAAGGAAGATCCCACTTTAGAAAGAAATACAGTTGAAAACCATACAGAGGAATTATTAGAGCACATATTGAAAACTAAAACATTTTCAAAACTGGAAATAGACAAGATCTACAAACTGTCTTTAAAAAACAATGCAATAAATATTCATCCAGTCATACCTATGCCATTACATCTTCATTTGGATCATTCAAAGGCTGAGCCCAAGCAACCTTAATAGGCCTTTTCGTCCCAAAAGCATTCCTCTTTTACAATGTTGTTTTAAATGCAATTTGAGCATCTTTATAACTTTCCATATTCACAAATGGAAATCCACGGTCAACTACTGTGTTTTGTCACCGTTTTGTGGATTTTTAATCACAATGACATCGATAATATTTTCAACTCCAACATCTTTCACCTTGTTTAAAACCTGCAAAGGTGCAGACAACATATATGTACTTCGAACTTTTTAATATGCGAATGACATGTATGTTCATGCTGAACCCTAAGCAACCCCAAAAATACCTGAGATATATTTAATATGGACAAAATGAATGATGAATTCTATAATATTATATCTTAATATTTATAGTGTATGTTATGTCACTCTTCTTGCATTGGTATCTATTTAACGAAATATTATTCGCCTAGTATGGTAAAAGGGGAAATTAGTTGTATATAAATGTAGTTTTCCGTAACATATAGGATTATTATCATTTTATATTTTTTATCAGTCTCCATTGAGCAGCCAGAACTATAAAAATTGTGAAGGGGATTTTTAGTATTAGTTTGGCATGGTTTTCCAAACAATTTAACCAACATTTTATTGACAACAATATTTCAGAGAATAAGACAATTCATTACAATGTAGTGAAGAACCTATACATAAAACCTTAGACTCAAACAGTCTAATATATTCAAAATGAAGAAACAATAAAGAGCACAAGAGACCAACAACAACAACACCCTGTCGTTTCCTTGGTCACACTTAACAATCAACCTATAACTTATTTGTAAATCTTACATCATTTTTGGTCCATTTCTTTTCAATGTTGTTAAGGCCCGATAGTGTCATTCTCCTCATGGTGCACCATTCTACACTTCTTACCTCAATTCTGAAAGAATGTAGACATTGTTGGATTAAAAAATGTTTTTTCCTTAAATACATAGCACCAGAAAGTTCCTATCTACAATGAGAAGAAAAAAATATATTCAATAAGTAGTGGCTAATGTTTTAAATAGCAGCACAAGGAATGAAAATTATTGAAAGTTTGTGTGTGAGTTAGGGATTCTGAGAGGGAATAAAATAGAGACCGATTGATCGATTCTCTGATCAATCAAAGGAGGTGAACAATCCATTTATGATTTCATGAATGATAAATGGGTGTTTGCATATTTGTTGTAGGTTCGAGGTCTGTAGATATCGATCAATGCAAGGATCAATGAAGAATAAGGTTTAAATCCTGTGCATATTGAACAATCGATATCATAGTTGAATTAGATCTATGGCTGAGAAATAATTTTGCAAACAGAAGAAGCATCGAATTAAAACAAATCATCCAGATCGGATGATGGGGAATCGATCTTGAGAAAATATCGACATTCGAAGCTCACTTCTGCAAAGAGAAGATAGATCCTCTTAAGTTAAACCAAGATTTGCACTTGGAGACAGATCAACGATTGCAATCAAATTCCACGGTAAAAGAAATTAGATCCACAAAGTTAAACAAAGTTACGCATTTGAACAAGGATCAATGACTAGAAAACGTCCCGCAGAGATATGACGGTTGAGGAAAGATCCCCACTAAAACACAGATCAATGGTCGAGAAGTTATCCACTGAATATCGACGAAGCGGAAGAATTTAAGTGCAGAAAACCTACTTCAAAAATTAAGTTGGGGCACTAATACGAGTTCAACTTTCGGAAGTGTGGAAGTAAGAAGTCGAACACGTGGAGAGGACAAGTTTTTGAAAGTCAAAGATCTAAGTTCTGCTTTCCAAAGTGTGGAAGCCAAGCAAGAGGAGAAGACAATTTTTGGAAAGTTGAATATCTGAGTTACGCTTTCGGAACTGTGGAAGCCAGAAGTCAGAGAGGTGGAAAAGGGGACGAAAACAAAATTTGATAAGTTGAGTTCTGCTTTCTGAAAAGAAAGGGGAAAGGTGGAAAGAAAGTGTGGAGACGAAATTGTGACACTGTTGAAATTAGAAAATTAGAAAATTGAGGTTTTCGATTTTCGATTTCCGCATTCCGGGAAAGGCGAAAAGGAGTGTGTGAAAACCAAATATTAGAAGTGCAGAACAATTTTGATACAGTTATTTCGCTGTCTACAAGGGTTTAAAGTCCCTCCATTTCTGAAGTTCATGTTTTTGATCT
>LPNX010216939.1:0-11898 GCA_001517045.1 Pseudotsuga menziesii | reverse complement strand
CAAGATGGCATTTTAATGCTAAATTTGGACATATTGACACTAAAGTCAATTTTTTAAAAGAAGTCAAAATCAATTAAAAAATTGATTTGAGTGACATGGCAAGGGTCCCGTGTGACTAGCGATTTATACATCCACTCATATAAAGTCAAAGTTTGGTTTTAAAATAAGGTTGTGGAAGGTTATATTAAGAGGCGACATCAACCTCAAGTGGTGTTCACGCTAGTTTGAGATGATGGTGGCAAATAACAAAAGATGTGGACCCCCATTCACATCATATTAGAACCATCGTTTATATTAATGAATATACCATGCTTGGGTGCTATCGTAAGGTAGTGAGGTATTAAGTTATGGTGATGACGTGAGCTTCAAGGGTCGTGAATATGGTGAAGGGAGCTGCGCTAACCAAGAGTGGACCCATCCTTTTATTATCCACATCAGCATTAAAACTTTGATTTAAGATTTCACCATACGTTGATGAGAGTAAGGTAGCATGACCATGCAAGAAGGGAGACATCAACCATGAATTGGACCCCATCCGTTCTTTATTGTTGGGGAAATCATTTATGGATCTATTATACACTAGATCCCAGCGAATATCTTCTTGGTGGAGCTCAAGTCACTGTGAGTCGTACATTCGCGTGAGATTGAGCACTTGCGAGTTGGGTGTGTGAGGTGGCTTGATCGGTGGGGAGAGAGATTGCCTACCTCATCTAAGGTGGCACCTCCCCCATACCATCTATTTAGTTAAACTAATAATCACCCCACCGATTTTTCTGATTGGTTCATTTCAGCTCAGCTCAACTCAGTTAACTCTGGGTTAATCTTCAGTATTGATGAGGCCCCTTGGGTATCTCTTTTCCTATTTAAGCAGGTCACCTCTCTATTGTTAAGGATCAAAGATGGAACCTCTGCTTGTATATATTGTAATAGTTTTCTTGAGTATTGTGAATAAAAATATTTGGAGGCATTTTCTGTGTGAGATCTGTTATCCACTTATTTGTACCATAGTTGGATTAGCTGAGGAGCCGCTAGTTGAAAAACATCATAAATGTTTGATTCCAGTGTATCAGATGATCCGCTTTTGTGTCTAGCGGATCATAGGGTCGACCCCCCTTGGCTTCATTAGGAGTTGGTCTAAACCGAGTGGCTTGAATATTTAAGCCACGTACCCCCCAGGTGTGTGAAAGGAGGCAACAAGGTCCTCACCCCATAAGCCATCGCAAGGATCAAGTATTTAGCGTGAGTCTTCCCTTCCTTTAGTTGACATCATCCTAAAATAATTCGTAGCCTCCCCAAAGTAGTAAACAATAAAAATAACAAAGCTTGAAAGGGAAGAGGGGTCCACTCCCTTTCCATTTGCTAGCCTCCAACATCACTAATGTGGAGGTGACGTCAACCCCTTCCTCCACGCTAATATCCATTCGCTTTACACTAAAGCTTTAATACTATGTGGGATATCATAAGGTGAGGGTCATAAATCAATGGGGGGCCCATGCCATGTCACCCCATCATATATTAAACTATTAATTTGACTTTGAACTTTGACTTTCCAAAATTGACTTTGGTGCATTTTCTCATAACCTAGCATTTAAATGCCATTCTAATGCTCTGTTAGCCAAATAACGCCTTCCGGGGTGTTTTAGCTGCCAGAAACATAGTGAGAGTGGCCACTGGGGTAAAGATGTTGCTCTAAGCTTGAAAATGAGCCCAACCACGCCAAAAACGGACTCTGGATCACACTTATTTTACATTTTGAATTTTTCCATTTAAACCATTAAAAAATGGTTTAAAAACGAAAAAAATGATTTTTTTTGGAATCAAACGAAACTCTAGGGGTACCTAGTACATGTCCATACGACTCAAAAACAATGCCTAACATGCTTATATACATCGACACATGAACTTTAATAACCTCCTAAGCCCTAACCACCAAGACGAAAATTCCAGCTTTGGAGGAGCGGTAAAAAACTCGAAAATTATACATCGCTTATTTAGCATTGCATAATTGACAAGGGAAAAAACACCTTGGAATAATCGGATTGATAGCCCAATCCTAGGAATCCAAGTCCTTTACAAAAAAATTTGTCGTATTAGAGCATTTATTACAACGCCCCCAAGGGGTATGAACATGCATTTTATTAAAAAAAATGGACCACAACGGGTCCTGATGAATTGCAGAACCTTCTGAACACTGATAATGAACAACTGGCTTGTTCATGACTTCAATGGCCCACTAGAAATCCACTAAGTGCAAAATTAGTGGATAACAGGGTGGACTTGATCTCCTACCTTGGTGCTTGTGATTGTAAAACTTCCTTCCCTTTCCCTTGCCTTTCTTGGCATGAGATACGAATGCTTGATTCTCCTCAGGTTGAGTGCCATGAAGTCCTTGTTGTGCTACTATTCTCGTCTCTTCCTGGGTGCATTCTGCCCATAGCTTATCAAATTTGGGCAACTTGGTTTGACCACTTATGGTTTGGATGAAGGACTCCCAAGATGGTGGGAGACCATTTAAGGTGGTCATGACAAGATCCTTTTCTTCAAAGTTGCCTCCACTAGACTTTAACTTGTCCCGGAGCTCGATGACACTCATGAAATCTGAGGCAACATTTTTGGACTTTGTCATCTTAATATTTGGCAATTTATTCCTCAATGTGAGTCACATTGATGCTACTGTGATCAAATATCTTCTTCAACGTCTTGAACGTCTTCCTAGCTATCGTTGTTTCTAAGAGTTGAGGAACCAAGTGGCCTCTAACTGAGTCCACCAAAATCCTTCTTGCTTTAGCATCTTCTTCCAGCAAGGTTTGTCTTCTTCGGCTTCTGGTTCTGGGACCTTTGTATTTACAAACTTTAAAAGATCATTTTCTTCTAGTAGAAGAAGAACCCTAGACTTCCAAGAGATGAAGTTGGAAGCCCCTTCCAGACGATCTTCAACTTTCATACTAATCATCTTGACTGCAGATCTGGATCTGAAAACCTAGCAGAGGCTAGTTCAAAAATGAAAGTTGGAGTTTTGGAAAACTGACTCCACAGGTGAATGCACCCTAGAAAGGCGAGTTAAGAATAAGTAGAGTCGAGCCAAAACCGTGGAGGAAGTAGGTCAAAGAATGAAACCCTAATTTTTGTTGCGGCTGCAGAATTAGGTCAAAAATTGGAAATTCTCAGAATTGAGTTCCGCCTTCACAAAAAGATGCGCCCTCCTTAGAGTGAAATTCCCAAGGCTCCTTTTCTCCCAAAATGTTGAGTAAAGGCTTTGAAAGATGAAATCCTTGTTCCAACAATTCCGACAATGCTCGGCAATGACTTCTTCTATACTGCTCTGATACCATGTTAGATTTTCACAAGATTATAGCAGTATATCTTAATTGCATTCATCAATAGGATCACTAGAAGAAAGATGAAGCACAAAACAATAACACAAAAACTTTTATCCTGGGAACCCAAATGGGAGAAAACCCAGCAACCTTAGTGTAGAGATAATAATTCTGAGAACAGTGTACAAAGAAGAGAGAGAAAAGATGGAAGTATTTTCCAGAGACAGAAACCCCAAAACAGTGTTCTCCTTCGGCAGGTGCAAACTTCTCTCTCCCAGTGATGCGAATTTCACTTGAGTGAATGTGTATTATAATGAGGAGGGGCTCCTCCTATTTATATTGATTTTCCAAGTGGAAAATTCACTGGGGCCGACTTCTCTGGGGGAAGCAATAATTTATTTTTATATTTTTCTTTTGCTTGCTTTTCACCCCAAGGTTCACCTAGTTCTTTCTAGGGTTTACATGATTGATTACATCAAGTTCAACTCCCAGAAGAGGTAGAATAAGAAGTACAATAATAATATCTTCCGAAGTTGCACAAACTCCAACACAAAGTTGCTACAGGATTATATCATGTATGAGGGTATGGGATTGGCATTTAATCAAGCACATCAACCCCTCTATGTACCTTGATGTTGGTCGTGTTGATTGTTGAGCTCCTTTGTCATGACCTTAATAAAAATGTACTCTTCACTCAAGCAAAATCACTTATTAAGCATGGGAAAGTTTTTCTACCTTATTTTAACGATTGGATTAGGAAGTTTCATCAAAATTGTAAGGTGTTGAGTCGTTGACTAATGTCCTTGGAGGATCAACTTTGAGATTCGAGGTAGAGGCAAGGAGTAGAGCCTAGAGGAGGGAGGCAATGATTCATTGACATGTATGATTTATGTTTCACATTCATCTTTTTAAATGTCTGTGTTCATTTATTAATTTAAAATATACATATACATACATAGTGATTTAAATTATACATAGAGTCCACGAAGACCCCCACGACCGCTAGGGCCTTGTAGCTCTAGAGGCAGATCCGTTCCCAGAGCGATTACCTTTGCCCATAAAAGGGATAGAGGGAATCAATAGTTTATTTACTTTATTTCATTGTATATGAGATGCATAGATTGTATTTTTGGGTGATTCATTTTTTATCTGTGATATATCACTAGAATTCTTATGCATCTTATATATCAGTTTTCTTTCCATATTCATGTGGCAAAGTGTTTATTTGATGTTCTTGTAGCTTTAGATGTTTATAAAATTGAAAAAAATTAATATTTTTGTATTTTTTTTAAGTTTGTCGATATATTGCCGATGTTTGCCGACATTTTCTCTGATAAATCCGATAATTTCTTTTTGGACCCTCGGCGATATATTTGTCGACACAATATTTGTAACATTGGTCCAAAAACATAATAATAGTGCCATGGATGGTCTTGCCTAAGATTAAAAGTAGTAAAATGAATAATAAAAGAGGAACATAAGGGGTATATATACTGCTTCCTTGCCTTGGACACGTTTTTGACCAACTTGCATCTGATCCATCACCACTCCAATGGGCTCCTACAGGCATCAAGCCATTTTCAGTAACACCCCTATGGGCCCTGACTAACCTGTCCATATGAAGGGCACCTTCTTAAGCTCTCATTGCCTCATCCTATCATTGATTTACTATGGTTGTTTGAAACCAATTTATCTAAATCATAATTAGAACCAAACCACAGTAAATTGATATCAAAACTAAGCCAAGGCTCAAAACATGATTGTACCCACAAGCATATACTTGCTTGTGGACCAATACTTTTACCTATTGGCAATTCCTCAGCCATTATTTTCTACATGCTCTGTGATGTGCAAACGCTGCAAATTGATGGGCTATAAGGACAAATAATGTATCAATTTGATGCAATCTCCCAAATTCCAATGCGATGTACATAGGCCACAATACAGTCTTACAAGCTGTATATATGTTAGTTTTTAGGGATTGCAAAACATTGAACATATAATAGAGGTAGAGAGAATAAAAGAGTGCTATTTATAAATGATGACACAGCAATATTACATCTCACACACGATGTATCTCACATCTCATATTTATAGCATCCCTAGGAAGTTACGGTGGTTTAAGCACCTAAACTTTACATATTATATTTTACATTTGACCACATCTTATAACATTAAACATTAATCATTAAATAATCAACTCACATGTACACTCTTATTTGTGTGTTGATATTATAATCTTTTGAGATGACGAAAGATATTTGTATTATTGTTATTCATTTTAAAGCAACTTAAAACTGATATTGGGGCATCTTTACCTGAAAAATATCTGATGGAAGAGATCTCTAGTATCATTAATAAATTCCAGAAATTATTTTTGGCATGGATAATCCAATGTAAGAGTTATTTCTTCCTAGATGGCAAAGAAATAACAACCTTAAAGTACCATAAACATCTTTATAAATCACTTTCAATAAATGAAACTCTTTTTGCACCTTACCAATTTTTCCTCTACCAATCTATGTAATGTTCCGATTCAGATAGAAAAAGCCCTATGATCTCTCATAGTTTTAAAAGTTACAAACTCCAACAAATGCTCAACAAAATATATGCCAGTTATCTTTGATTTAAGGTAAAGTGGTGATTTTCAAAACCCTAGAGTGGGTCAGGAAGAAAACTGCATTGTGATTGTAGAGATGCAAGACTTAAGAAAGATACCTGTAGCAGGAAGGAGCAATGACATCAGTTAGATCATCTGCTGGAAGACAGAAATATGGAATCTGTCCAAATAAAGTAAAATTTGTGAAAAATGTTGACAAAATGTCATCAAAAATGTAAAAAGATTACATCCACATATAGCCTGTTGATGACCTTGTCAGACTTCAAGTTGCCTCCCTTAATTAAATATCAACGTTGCCTCACCTCTTCTGTATGACCGTCCAAATGCTTCAAATGAACCTGTAAAAAATGACATTATTGTTGGTTAGCTTGGTGCCAAAAATTCAACCTCCAGGAACTTCTAAAAGACTCTCTTCTAAACAGGCTTTTCAAATTTAAGAGTCTAGCACACAATTACTTGGTCAATATAACAATGAATAATTGGAAAGCTAAAAGCACAAAATAATCTACATATTACAGCTCTGTTACCATATCTTGCACTTTAAGCTAGAAAGTCCAAAAAGCAGTGCAAGACAATGGGCAACTCAAGAGGGGAGCCAATGTCACCACACTACCGTCAGTTACCAACTAAGTTGCACCTAGTTGGACTTTCAAGCAAGCCGACAAAGTTTGAACAAGCACATTTGTTCATTCATCAGAGTTCAGAAGTCTGGCAGGCCGCTTAAGCCAGCTTTTAAAAAAAAATTGTTAACACATGTTCATACCCACTTGGGTAAATTGTAAAAAATGTGCTAGCATGGTCAATTTTGTAAAAGACTCGGTTTCCAAGACTTAGACATCAAACCAACTAGCCTAGAGCGGTTTTTCACTTGGTAATTATTTGTTGTTGAACAAATGACTAATAATTTCTGAGTTTTTCACTCACACCTCACAAGTTGGAGTTAGTCATCTTGGTGGTTAGGCCTTAGGGGGCTATTAGAGCCTAAGTGTCAATGTTTATAAACATGCTAGACATTCAAATTGAGTCGTATGGACATGTGCTAAGTCCCCCTAGGTTTTTGTTCAATTTCGAGAAAAAACCATACCCGCAAAATTAGGCCAGTTTTTAATGGTTTAATAAAAAAGTTTGTGAAAGGCATAAAAGATGGGGGCGGAGTCAATTTTTGGCGTGGGGATGCTGGTTTTCACACTCAGAGCGTCATTTTTACCATTGTAGCATAATTCGGTCGTATTGGCATTTCATGTACGGAAATTCCGAACAATTTGAAATTCTTTGAATATTCAATGTAGGTGTAATATAGATACGAGTTCTTACTAGGTAAAAATTGAAAACCTATCTTAAAAAAACAAATTTTAATTATTTAAACATTATAAAGTAATTACCATTCAATTTCATTTTGAATGGTTCACTTAGTAGCGGTAAAAATTTCTTACTTATTAAAGTAATTACTAATAACTAAGACTCTTCTCTCTCACACTCACCGTATTATATTTTGTTTTTTAAATAGTAATTTCAATTGTAAATAATGTTTAAAAATAAATGAATGATTTTTTATGCTCTATATTTCATGGTTGATATCTATTATTATTTTAAAAATATTATATATGTTTAGCTTTATAATATAGATGTATGTTTATTTATATTATATTGGTGTATATTTAATTAAAGTTATTATATGTAAGAAGTCTACTTCCGTATTTTATTCGTATTGGATTTTTTTGTTACGTATTTTTTCCATATCGAATCATATTCGTACTCGAATTATGTTACTGTTTTTTACCCCAGTGGCCACTTTTCCTATTATTTGGGTGGCTAAATCATCCCGTAAGGCATTATTTCTCTAAAGGTGCATCAAAATGTCAATTTAATGTTAAAAATGCGACAAATTGACAAAGTCAAAAATCATGTCAAAGGTGTTTGGAAAGTCAAAATGAGGTAGCAATTTTTTCTTATGTGGATGGCCACTTAAGCTAAAAATGCTAAGCGAATAGTTTAAGTCGTTGAGTGTCATCCAACGTGAGAGATGGTGACTTCACTAATTAAAAGGATGCGCTCACCTTCATCCCATCGCGCACGTGTGTTAGGTGACATGGCAAATCATGAGATTGAGTCGATCTTCTATTTGATTTGCCGTTGTTATCAATGGTAAAGGAGGCGAGAGGGAACACAATAGTGTGTTGGCAATTGTTCACGTCAGAAAGGGAGATCCGAAATGAAGGCCCATCTCCCGCAAGAGGCATGACACTACCTCCTTCTCACCAACCTCCAACAAGATCCCACAATCTTTGGTTAACTCGAATCAAGATCCACAATCAACTCCACTCTTCTGTCAATTGGTGATCCGTCCCCCTTGGGGACATTTTTGCTATTTAAGCAGGGCTCCAGGCTCTTTGTTTGACATGGTCAGAGAGGACCGAAAGGCTGTTGAGTTGTATACTTGTCATCTCGTAGTATTTTATGGAATAAAAGAAGGCTTTGGAGGAAAATCTCTTGCGTCGAGCTTCATTGTGTGTGGATGATTATTGCATGGTTTATGAGGTAACCAGTAATCGGTATTAGATTCTTTTCGTTGTGCATTTCTTTGGTTTGTTGTGGGCCTACAAGGGGAGCTATCTCCTGGTAGGATAAGAGATTGTTCTAGTTTGATTCATGCATTTATTGTTTGATGGTTGTATATCTTTTAGCTTACATGTACATTTTGTTTAATTGCATGTTTTCCAAGTTTCTACTTCTGGTAGCACCTTTGCTTGTAACATTTCGTGTGCAAAGATTTCCAAGTTGATGCAGGTATCTAGCTTGAAGGGATGGTTGATCTAGGTTGACTCCTCCAACTTTCAAGCAAATTTTGAAGAGCATAGCCCCTCTGCTTTCCACTTGCAAACTCCACGGCCCAAATATTCCGAGGCTTCCAGCATTCCTTCTTTCTCTCTCCTTCAATTTAAATCAATCTTTCCCCTTTGGTTATGGTTACTCACATGATTTAGTGAATGAGTAATTATTTCAAAAAAATATCTAAGGCTGATTTATTTAAGTGTGTATCTAGATCTAGAAGCATAAAGTGATATTTCTGAAGTAGATCTAGGTCGATTAAGTACTTAGGCTTATTGTTTATCACTTAAGTACTTAAATGTTTATGCTTTAAATGTTTTATTTGGCACATTTGGTGCATTACAAGTGGTTGGTTTTTCACTTTTTTCCCCGGGACAAGGAGAAGTGCTACCAGAAAATCAAGGACTTAACTTGTTCAAAGACCTCCCGGAGCACCATTCTTGATCTTGTCTTACTCAAAACCAAAAAAACTTGTAAACCTTTGGATCCAAAATTATAAGGACCAAAGGCATCCACCTCAAAGGCTTTGTAAATACCATAATAAAAGTGTTGAGTAGGCTCCTAAGAGCCCACTCCCCATCCCCAAGAGGGGGATTTGCGTCAATGTCACTTTTCATGTTTTTTCCATATTTTTGCTTACTTTAGTTTCCTTTTGCAGATCTGTATACATTGATAGGGTTATATTTGCTACATCGTTTATTTTTTCAAAGTAATACAAGTACTAACCCCAGGACTTCTCGAGTTACCTGAAAGGGAAAAGAGATGCGTGATAGGATTAATTAGAAAATATTTTGTTTGTTTATTTTGTACTGCTTTTGCTTTTCCAGTGATTTACTCCCCGTGCTTTCTCGATTAGGGTTTATAACCTGAAAGAGACACTTGGCATTTAATAAACAACCAAACTCTGTTCAA
The DNA here is from genome assembly GCA_001517045.1 of Pseudotsuga menziesii. Classification (NCBI taxonomy): domain Eukaryota; kingdom Viridiplantae; phylum Streptophyta; class Pinopsida; order Pinales; family Pinaceae; genus Pseudotsuga; species Pseudotsuga menziesii. Next base: position 2,220 of record LPNX010216939.1, on the reverse strand, counting down.
AAAATCTTTAAAATTAACAAAGCTTTTGTTGTGTATGCTCTGCATCATTGCAGTTCGACCGACCAGTTGGATGCATCCCAAAGCAACGTATGTAACTACTTTAAATTAGTCTCACTTCTAAATTAACCTCCCAAGAAAAAAAACCAACGTCTCAATTTAATCCATTGTGGGGAAAATTCACAAAGGAAGCGGGAACCACTGGATAGCAACTTCAGGATACCGTCAGGCTACACCCTCATTGGTGTAGTGTTGGACACATCCTATGTTCCAACACACAAATTCTTCGTGTGGAACCACATCGTATAAGGGTTTTGGACATACTCCTTGTATCATCAGGTATATCTGGAGTCCCTTTTCCCTCTGTTTAAACAACTCATTAATCCACAATAATTCAAAATTTACCAAGAGACAATTGTAATACATTCAGCAGTCCAACAGCACTCCATTTTCAGCACTGGTCTTTTCTTTTATCATATAAGCATTTTCTTTAATTTACAATGTGTTGATTGATTATATTGCTCATTGTTACCACCTAAGTTGTGCTTGGTGGATATTTCAAGCGAGCCGGCGAAGTGGAACAAGTATACTTGTTCATTCTTCAAATTTCAGAAGTCCGCCATGCTTTTTTTGGGAGTCTGTTCGGATTTTTTTTGTAACACATGTTCATACCCCTTGGGGGAAATTGTAAAAAGTGTCCTAGCATTTATTTTTTTATAAAAGGCTCGGCTTCCCGGACTTAAGCATCAAGCCAACTAGCCCAGAGTGTTTTTTTTCCTTGGTTACTATTGGTTGTTGAACAAACGACTAATAATTTCTAAGTTTTTCACTCACACCTCCAAACCTAGGGTAGTCATCTTAGTGTTTCGGCCTAGGGAGGTTATTAGAGCCTTCGTGTCGGTGTTTTTCACCGTGCTAGGCATTCGAATTGAGTCGTATGGACATGTACTAGGTTTCCCTAGAGTTTCGTCGGATTCCGAGAAAAATAAATTTTCTCTGTTTTTTAATCCATTTTTTAATGGTTTAATTAAAAAACTTCAGAATGCAAAAAAAGTCAGATACGGAGTCCGTTTCTGACGTGGGGATGCTCGTTTTGATACGCAAAACATACTCTTTACCCCAAGGACCACTTTGTGCATCAATCAGGCAGTCGAAGCACCCTATGAGGCATTATTTGGCTAAAAATGCGTCAAAATGGCATTTTAATACTAAATTTGGACATATTGACACTAAATGACAAATTTGAATAAGTCAAAATTCAATTTGTTTTATATTAAAGTGACATCGCAAAAGGGTCCCATGAAGGAAGCGATTCATTCATCCACTCAAAGGCATCATAAGTTGGGTTTTAAAGTAAGGTAATAAGTCAAATAAAAATGTGACGTCAACATAAGGATAGACTCACGGCTAGCATTAGAAGAAGAGTGGACCCCGTTTTAAGTTAAAGGTTTGAACATTCAAACTTTGGTATAATTCAAGGTTGGGTTATAATACAAGGCAACGAGTGTATGAATGGAGGGTGATCACGTCAACTCACCAAAGGAAAGATTCATGCTAACAATTGTATTGCGCTAGCATGAAGGGTGTGGACCCCCTTTTCCACATCACATTAAAGCATGTGCTTTTATTACGGCTTGGTCATACCACATATATATTTGAAGAGGCATAGTGTGGGTGAAGCATTCGCATGGCAAAGTGGGTGACGTCAAACCTTGGAGTGTTGCGCTAGCTTGAAGCTTGAGGTTGTGGACCCACACCAATACAGCACACATGAACTTTGGTTTAAATTTAATAAAGTTTACCATACATCAAAGCGTTAAATCCAAAGCAAGTTTTGTGTTGGTTATATCACAGCCGTACGGCATGCGCGTGAGGGTTGGTGAGACTTGCGATTTGGGGGATCGCTTGCTCACCATCTCTTCAGTTAACTAAAGAATCAGCCCATCGATTCTGCTGATTGATTCAGTTCAACTCAGCTTCACTCAGCTCAACTGAACTTCTTCTGCCAGTGTTGATAGTGCCCCCTGGGCTTGTATTTGCTATAAATAAAGCTTGCTCTCCTCATTCAAACTAATTGGAATTATATTGGGAAGAGATAGCTATTGTAATCATTGTTTATCTAAGAAATAAAACAAGACTTTGGAGGTCTATTTGTGTGGTGCTTTGTTGAGTGGATGTACTATCATTGTGCTTTTTGGGGATAATATGTGTTGGATCCATCTT
>LPNX010216933.1:0-10311 GCA_001517045.1 Pseudotsuga menziesii | reverse complement strand
TTTGTGGCCCAGAATACTATGACACTCTTTCTCTTTTTCCGAGAGAAGCGACAGAGGATAATTCCTTGTCTTTTCCGATTGGGCACTACTTGGATTTTCGTTGTGCTCTTCATTTCTTTCCACTTTCTCTGGAACTTCTTAAGAACGTATTTCAATACTATATAAACATCAACAACTCCGAATGACATTCATCAAATCTTCGTACTTATGGTCTAGTTGGTCTGGTTTGTTGAAGATTTCCTTATGTTGAGTTCATTTTTCTTTCATGGCAAATGTACTAAGTGTCTTGACATGCTAATATAAATCCACAATGTTCAAATATTGTGTCCCTACTTCCAGGAAACCCTATATCCAAAATCCATGGGATTAGTTTTTGCATTATTTCCATTGCCAAAGGCTTGACCCATTTTTCCCCTAACCTTGTTTTCCAAGTCTTTCACCGCTTAATTACTTCATAGAACCTACAGTGACAAGCCTCTGCAATTGCCTTAACTAGAGGTAACTTTGATTGAGTCCTCAAAGGCCTTATCCCTAGACGATTCCTCACATTTTCACATATTACCCCTACGCACACCATGATTTGCTTCACCCATCCAAAATTGTTCGTGGCCCACCATCACAAGTGGACCAAGCACATAACAAAATGCCCACATACTTTAACTAAGCCAAATCCCAAAGTAGTGGACATGCTTCTTTCTCCAAAACCTCGGTCTCAACATCAAGATTTAGTAACCATGAACGAGAAGAAAGCCTTAGCATCAAATGCCATTTCCACCACCTCATTTAAATGCCCATCATACATGCATAATTCCGTTCCAGAATGGCCTCCAATGTAGGTATGTTTCCAACAATTAATTCTAGATCTAATGTAGGTCCTTTGATAGGATGGTATATCTTGAAGCTATTACAAAGATGTTGAGTTATGACAGCTTGAATCCTCTTCTCTCACATGCCTGCAAGCACACAAGACACCCATATATGGCATGCACACTTTTACTTGACACATGGTTAGTACTTCACCTCCCCACCCAACCCTCCATGTGGGGGACAATTGTGACTGTTGCTTTTATTTTTCGATAGAATATATCATGGAAAACCCTTTGAATACTTCCCCATGATTCTTGGATGTAAATGAGGTAAACCGTTGATCCTAATTATGGAGCCCAACCTTGAGGAAATCAAGATAGCCAAAACATGTAACCTCCCTTATTTAGGGGGTAGAGACCTCACATCTAGCTCAAGACCAATTGATTTAACCCTCGGGACTACAATTGCATTGTGGTTAATTGTTCTTATGTTGCATTTACATAGAGACATAGGTATTTGTGAGTCTTTTAAAAGCTTTTATTGTGTTTGTTAATTTCCTTCAAGTGACCTAACACCAAGTTAACTATTGTAAGTTCCCAACATTCACAACTACTCTATCCACACATTGTATTGGAAAATAGGGGATTAATTGTTATTGGTTCATCATATTTAAAATAATAATTATTTTCTCTCCTATAATTTAATTTATTTATTCTAATAATTAATTAAAATGATCATATACTCCTAATAACTATAAATATAACACCTTTCCAATATAAACAAATAGCGCCACCACAATGAGCATACAAAGCTCGTAAAACTTTAAATTACACCAACATACAAATCAGGTATGCATATTTATATAGAATGTTATCTTATTGTAAAATACTTCTTTGTGTTGGAGTGGAAGTCAAACTTAGGTGATTGTTCCCAAATTTGGTGCCTAAGAAGTGCCAAGTAAGACACAAATTATAATCTAGATAAGAAAATTGCTTTTACAATTAGTGCCTTTAAAATGTCAAATAATAGAAAAATCGTAAATCGTAAATTTCATTTAAAAAATTGTGTTCAAAAATTTATTTGAATGCACTTGTTTTATTGATTGATTTGGCTAGTGATATTAAAAAATGTAAGAGCATTCACATACACAAAAGCTTTTATATATATATATATAAAAGCTTTTATGTATGTGAATGCTCTTATATATAAAAGCTTTTATGTATGTGAATGCTCTTACATTTTTTAATATATATATATAAAAGCTTTTGTGTAAGAGCATTCACATACACAAAAGCTTTTATATATATATATAAAAGCTTTTATGTATGTGAATGCTCTTATATATAAAAGCTTTTATGTATGTGAATGCTCTTACATTTTTTAATATATATAAAAGCTTTTGTGTATGTGAATGCTCTTACATTTTTTTAATATCACTAGATTGACAATTTCTCTATTACTTGGGCACCTCTAGGGCAGTAAATCACCAAAGTTTGACTTCCACTTTTCTAACGCACTCTATTTGCAACATGTAGTCATATCCCAAAAGCTTGATGTTTAACCACGTTTGCCCCAGTATATACAATTTTAATAATGCACTTCGATTGTGGTAATGCTTCTACATCATATCTGGGCATTACTCTAAAAATTCAATAGGTTTTCATAACACTTGATAGGTAATTTTTAGAATCTTGAAAAAATGAGAAACTTTTGTGTAAGTTCCTTGGTTGAAATCATTTCAAGCATATATAGAATGTGAAGTTCATTATATCTAACAAATTGCACTTCTGCACTCCTAAAGGCTGTAAGAGCATGAAAAATACAATGGCTAATTTGCAAATGCTGACTTGATGTTAACCAATATGAGATATTTGTATCAAACTCCCCCAAAATCCCAACACCATTAACAGAGTTGCTAAGAACGTGCAGTCGGTTTCCACAGACGTAAAAGCAACATGTTATAACTTGGTAAATGTGAGATAAAAGTATTTATCAGTACTTCGGAAATTCTTTTGAAAGCTTTTAAATTATTACAGATACTGGTAGTACACCAATTAAATGCGGTGTTATTGAAAAATAGAACATGGAATATGAGATTTACAAAATAAAAGTATGCTTACTCTATGAACAACTTTTATCATTATTGAAACTTATTAAGGCCATAAAATGTGTAATCAAAGAGTCGCAACATCTTTTCCACTAATGTTTCAAGTTTTTATTATTACAAACATGTTCAAACAATGAAATCAATTTATATGCACCGCAAATAATATGATAGTACACATCAACATTTTAGCAAGGGATGACCGAGTTCCAGACCTGAACATTTTCATGGACACTAGAAATGTGGGCATTATCCTTGTAACAGAAATTGGCATCACTTTAGCGAATCATCAAACTTGCTTGAGTAATTTTACAAGGAAAGATGGATTTGCCATTCAAGCTTTTTCCAGTATGTTAAGACCACAAACTGTTAGTGACTAGGGAATACAAGCACTAATTGCTTAACAAGTTTTGCTTACAAATTTGAACTGAAAATATTCATCAAATAATTATATTAGAATAAAACCAATTTAAAAATATTAATTAAATTTTTTATCTAGTCTTGAAGTATTGTCAGATTCACCTGGATTAGCTCATTTTATGGTTCATACAGACATCTAGTAGTTGCAATAGTATTTTTCTCTATACACTGACCACAATTGGAAACACCAGAAAACAAGCATGCAAACAAAAATATATAACTTTAATATTTGCTACAGAACACAGGCAAAACAATAATAGATCATTTTTATATATCCTACAGAACACAGGCAAAACAATAATAGATCATTTTTATATATCCTACAGAACACAGGCAAATATTAAGAGGAAGTCATATTTACTTTGGCCCAACTGCTATCAATCCACATTAGTCCTTAAGCAAACTCCAATAACCATTAAGATTCAGTAAGGTCAGCTGGCATGAAGAGTAATTGAAAATATGCTACAGAATCTCATTAAAAAAATTACCTTAGCTAATATTATTAAACTCAATCTGCACAAGTGTCTAAAGTTGAACATGGAAATCCTAGTATAGTACCATTGGTAAATCCTACTTTTCCAATTGTTTGGAGGTTTTCAGGTTTAGCCATTCTGATTCATTCTGCATTCATCCAAAAGCTTACATACTGCCCATATTGACTCCGGCAGACCTATGGTAATCTCTCTAATTCCCTTCTTCTTCCGGGGCTTTCAAGTACAATGGCTCTGATTCATCTGCATTGTGTCCTGTTGAATTCCCATGTACATCACCAGAACCTGGATGGGCATTTTCTGAGGAAACACTATCTTGTTTATTGCCAACACGTGTATCTGCACCCAAACCCCTGTTTGGTTGCATGGTTTCTCCAGTGCTACCAGAAGCACCACGCCCGAAGTCGAGTAATCCCCTAGAGGGAAGAGGTCCATTTCCTCCCATTCCTGCCTCACTATGTAGCATTTGTAATCCATTGTTTCCTCCAGAGCTCATTCCTAGCTGGCTGTGAATAGATTGCTGATGCTGGTGATGCTGCAATTGCTGCTGCTGTTGCTGATGCTGCTGTTGCTGTTGCTGTTGTTGCTGTTGTTGCTGTTGCTGATGTTGCAGTTGCTGTTGGTGCTGATGTTCCTGTTGTAGCTGTTGCATAGGAAACCTACCTGCCATGACAGATTGTGCTACTTGTTGTTGTGCTTGTTGGTGTTGCAAGTAATGTGTGCCAGGCTGCATTGCAGCATTTGGTGTCATCTATAGGAAGAAATTTATGATGAATGAGCATCTTCATTCTTAGACAATCGGCAAAGGGAGTATTAACCAACAAATGGGGCTAAATCCAGCTGAAACAAAGTTCTCAATCATAAAAACAGTATGAAAAAATAACCTGAGAATGAGCTGCTGGCGGTTGAGGTTGAGAATCAGCAATGGCAGCCAAATACATCAGATTCTGCTGCAGTTTTGCCTGGTACCTGCATGTAATCTCTAAAGATTCAGAAAGCAGTGAAACTCAACAAAAAAATATATTCCAATAATTTGTACAAGGCAACCAGAAATAATTGCCATTATCAACTGAAAAATTGGTCATTGTGTAATCCAATCTAAAACATAAAGATATTGGTTATTTTTAGTTCAACAATAATTATTTGAAAAATAAGAACAAAAGCAAAGAGATAGGTTTCCAAGACATCATACAAGTTTGTAGCTACTCGATTGTTTATACTATGCATCTCCATATAGGCTACATACAGAAGTAGATATTGCAACCTCATAATAATCGTCCCATTTCAAATTGCTGTGCTGGAAGTAATATAATGGTTGTTACTTTCAATGGTAGATCCATCACCCAGAAGTAATGCCTTGGGGAATCAAGCAATAGAAAGGGGTAGACCTGGCAACAAGTGGACAAATCAAATGCTGGGGGAAATGAAACAATGAAACACAGAAGAAAAGGGGGAAGGTGACCAGAATAAGGTCAATAATGAACTCAGCAATCAATCCTCACTACGGGGAAATGAAACACTGAATCACATAAGAAAAGGGGCAAGGTGACGAGAATAAGGTCAATAATGATCTCAGCAATCAATCGTCACCACAGGGGGGGATGAAAAAATGAATCACAGAAGAAAATGGGGAAGGTGACCAGAGTAGGGTCAATAATGTTCTCAGTGATCAATCCCTGCCACAGGAAAATGAAAGTTGAAAAAATGAATCACAGAAGAAAAGAGGGAAGGTGACCAGAATAAGGTAAAAAATTATCTCAGCAATCAATCCCTGCCATGGTGAGTAAGGATAGCCAGTTTGCTCATCAATGCTGAAACGACTTATGGCCATTACAAGGAATCAATCAAGAGAAACTTGGGACTATGCTCAGGCCTTTTTATCAAGGGGCAGCAGAGAGCAAGGCCCATACTGAAAAGAATCCAGTAGTGTCAGTCCCCAACCTCTTACTGAGAGTCAGTGGATCTCTCACTTTTGAAATTCTGGTCAAAGAGAGGTATACAGACCTTTGTAGCCTACACTGGTATAGAGAGCAGAATGAGCAGACTCAAAAGAGAGCCAGCTATAAGGAGGCGAGGCACCTCCAAGGATGGGGAGACCAAGGCTTAGCCTAGATGAAACCGAAAGTTTAGGGTCAAGTTCAACACCCAACACCAACCAGCTATTTAGAATCTAGATAATGTTCAAAACAATTGACTAAGGAGGGCACCAATCTGAGGGAGTATGCCATTCCAGTGGAGCTAGAGGAGCGTGAGGAGATAGGCTTCTTCCCAGAGGACCTGGGCCATACTCGAGGCACAAGGTTGATATATAAAGCAGTGGAGTAGATGGACTAGCATGTTAAGGACATACTGGCAGGTTTGGCTGCTAACTTTCTCAATCCTTTCTGAGGCACAGTTTGAGCCACCAGAGGACAGACAAAATCAAGTGAAGCAAGCCACAGTCTCAGAATAGCTGAGTTGCTAAATGTGTTGAGAATCTGGAGCAGCAGGTAGCTGCCATAAATATTATACATAGCCTGGTGTAAAACCATCTGAGACTGGAGGGAGTATGAAGTGAGTTGAAGTAGCAGGAAGGCGGAACAGATGGGCAAGAACAAAGGAGCAGAAGAATATCCCACAGCAGTATAACAGCCTGCTGCAAGCAAGTATAGTAACAACTTCTTTTGCAAGCTCCTATATGTTTTCCCAGCTGCTATTATGTAACCCTTCTTTTTTCGACAGAAAACCTTGCAGGGAAACCCAAGGGATGCTTCCCCACATTCGTGGATGGCATCCCTAGTCAACCCATCAGTGTAAACTAGTGCACCTAACCTAAGAGATACGAACCAGGCACCTGCTGACCTGGAACTCACTAAATGCCTTCCAACATGGGCAACAACCAATTGAGCTAACTCCTTAGCTACAAAATGTTGGGAAACATGTCCCACCCTCAAGCACTTAAGTGAGAGAGATTTCTGGTATCTTGCCAGTCCCAGTGAGCCCATCTGGGGCATATTGTCACAAAATATGGCACCCTATATGCAAGGACTCAAAAAAGATTCTAGCCAAGTGCAACTATGGGAGTAACGCAACTGTCACCTACTATTACTTCCCTTCTCTTTCGTAACTTAAATAAATCACTAGGGGTGGTGTCACCCTAAAGCAACTAAGTGTCAAGAGATAAGGAAAATAACTTAGATTGAGGATGAATGATGGTTTAGGAGTTAAAGAAAGCTAATGAGATACAAAATAGAAAGAGATCAAAGACATTCTGTTCTCTATTCTGGCAGTCATAGACACATTTGAAACTTTTCATGTGAACATGTTTACAGGGAAAACAACAGCCAAGTGGACTCAGCCTCGAAGGCGGGGCTCCAGTTGGCTCCGGGCCAGTGGAAGATTAAGGAACGGTTAGAAAATACCGTTCATGAATACTTTCATCGGCCTTTTATAGAGGTGGAAGCACCAATATAAACATTACTGGTTCTTAAAACTTTGTACTTCAGGTGGTTTTCTTTGCAAACAGTTTTTTGATTGACAGTCTTTCTGGAAAAGGCCGGTTTTGTTAGAATTTATTTTTTGATGCGACAGCCTACCTATATTTGTCTGCCGTGGGCAGATTTGCAAGCTGGGACAGACTATGGTCAGTCTTTTGGGACAGAATACATTTTTTGGATATATTGTTGGTTTTGGAAAACTCTTGTGAATGCTTTCACTTGGACAGATTTCTACATTTGACAGTGCATTTGGTTGGACTTGGTTTGCTGACAGTATGATACTGTTATTTTTGATGTTGTATGATATGGGATTGAAAATATCAGCTCATACTATGTTGATACTTTTATATTTTTACTCATATATGCAGAAATGTATATCTACAAAATGTAATTTTGTTTCTCTTCGGATGATATAAAATTATGCTTTTTTTCCAAGGAAGAAAAAAAGAAAAAAGAAAGAGATCAAAGATTTCAGAATTTAGACCAACTCAAATGTTGATTAAAGCATCCATCGACCATAAAGCATTGTTTACACATGAAATATAACCATTGAATGTAAGCAACCAAAACATTAAGTGAGTTTCCAAGTGAGAAATAACAACTTGTTGCAACAAGAACTACATCCATAGCTGTAAAAGCATTGTTTACACATGAAATATAACCATTGAATGTAAGCAACCAAAACATCAAGTGAGTTTCCAAGTGAGAAATAACAACTTGTTGCAACAAGAACTACATCCATAGCTGTAAAAGACGACGTCGTGAAATAAATCAAGTAAAGTATATCCTATTAACAAGTATTGATCATGTTAACATTTCTGTTGTAGTGCATGATACGTGATAACTTAAGTGTACATGATCCGCAACAAAAGTGAAGCTTTTAAAGCATAAAGAAAATTGACAAGTGAACCAACTTAAAATTACAAACAAAATTGTGAATTAATTATGAAAAACGAATCCCATAAAATCTAACTTAAGCAACTATAGATTCTTATTCTATTGCTGGTTTTGCCAATAGAACAAGGTCATTCATTTCAGAAAGAAAGAAAAAAATCAGAGTTGTTTATTAACTAACAAGAGATATTTGCAAAGCAGATTATATGGTTAAAACAACATGAAATTTTCAGCTCCTTGAAGAAAGAAAATTTTGTGCAACCAAGCTAGAAAAAAGTGACATGTAACCATTGCTTCTAACGCTAAAGAATGAAGTGTTTAGTTCGTTGAATATGCCATTAATAGGAGAGAGAAGTGTTTGTATGCTAACAACAATGATTAGATTTCAGATCTATTAGGTGTAAGTGATGTGGTGTAATGTCCTCTTCCAATTAGGCCTTAAGGCCCCAAAACCGCTAACCTATGTGATTCCTGTGGGTTCGAGCGATTACTGACAGCTAGGGAATCAGCTAAGAACTGATGCCATCCATAGAAGATCTAGGGCATCATCATTTGGTCGAGAAGGGCCACCGAGGCCAAAGGTCACCTTCGTGCATGCCATCCTAGCATTATTTAATAATGCATGCACTCTTTAAGTCTCCATCCGCATGCATGCAAGTCAACAGCAAATTAGAAGATAAAGTGACCTAATTAGGTCAAAGATTAGGTTTTGCGCAGTTGAACTTTATAAATAGAGGATAAAGCAAAAGGAGACTTCACTTTGGATTATGATTATTTTGGGAGCTCTTGGATAGCAGCACAGCGTGCAACACAGCAGTTGGGGTTGGAGACGGAGTCTTCAGCTAACAGGATTTCGGCAGTGAAACATCCGTCCTAGTCTTATTCTGGGTAAGCCATACAGGTTCACCACTTGTTCTTTATTCATTCATCAGTTATCTAGTACATGGTATAGATCGTTGCAGGGACATGTGTGCAGCCGTAAGAGGGGGTTTTCAGCCAGAAAGCCCTAATCAGCTGTTGGGCCTTCAGATCTCAGTTTCCTTCCAAAACTCAGGCACCATTCTCATCATCAGCTTCATACTCCGGTACCCGGTGATTATCAGATCCATCAAGGCTCATCCGAAACAGTTAATAGCAGTTTTGGGGTTCTAGGGCGTGAGTAGCTACCTCTCTGAAGCAATTCGCTACCCTGCCTAGAGGTCTCAGAACCTCTGCATGCATCAGGCATTCTCTCCAGCACTGAAAACCTATCGACCCGGCAAATTCGCAGTTCCATCGGACACCTCCTTCCTTGAGGGCGTCACCCTTTTCTGACTGGGGCTTCTTGTTGCTGAGGTTCACCTGGAGCAGGGGAGATCCACCTATTTCCAATCCAGTATCCGGTGCTTGCATACTTTCTCCGGAGCAGTTCAGCCGGCTTATCAGTGGTAAGTGTTCATTCTATCTCGCAAACCCTAACCCTAATTTTTCCTATAAAATAGGGATTTTTGCTTGGCAGTTTGCATGCCCCGTTGTATCAGCATATTTGTATAGAAATAGAAAATATCGGGATTTGGGATATTACAGTGGTATCAGAGCTATTTTCTTGGCCAGCTGTGGTCTTAAGAGATGAAAAGTAGATGAATACAGAAGGAGATCCTTTTATAACCTATAGGAGGAGGAAGAGTAGATACACAGAAGAATTTGAAGATATCCAACTAGAAGATACCAATTCAGACATGGAACAAACAGGTATACATTCGGATAGGGGAAAAGGAACGGGAGAAGAGGAGGATCAGATGGAGTTTCGCAGCTTGGTCTCTGCATTGCAAGACTTAGCCAAAGGACAAAAAGAAGTCCTCAATGCAATCAACAGACTGTCAGCGAAACCGGAACGAGGTATCAACAGTACACCTCCCTCACCGGTAGAGCGGGGATCTTCAAGCAGCAGTGGAAAGATGGTGTACACCAACATCCAGAACACTCCGCACATATACAGCAGACCTACTATCAGGCCTACCATGCCTCACTTCTTGGCGAATACAGTAGGGGGCCCGGTCATGCAGGTAGAACCCAGCGAGCCTTTTGGGGCTTATTTGCAGGAGTACAGAGACTTAGGGGATGAGTTTCATGCTGCCAT
>LPNX010216917.1:268056-288154 GCA_001517045.1 Pseudotsuga menziesii | reverse complement strand
CTTTTTAGATGGTTTTTCAGGGAAATATGGTAGGCAGATAGACAAATGAGCCATGTAATGGGGTAGATGAGGTAGTTAACCTTTTTTTGGTGTTAACAATGTTCTTTGTTCTTTGTTTTTTAAATTAATTATTCTGGTTGATTTGATTTCAATGTATTTTCTATTGTTATTTCATTGATTGATATTACCTAATTTAAACTGAGGTTCAAACAAAACAAAGATCTGAAATTTAAAAAACTCATACCATTTTTTCTCCCAAGTGTATTGTTCTGATTTCTGATTTCCGATTGTGGAATCGGAAAAGTCTTTGACTCATTTTTTTTTATTATTATCTTATTTCCCGATTCCCGATTTCCGATTTCTGAATTAGGGATTTTTTTTCATCCACTTTCGGTAAATACATTTTAATAAATAACATTCGAACTAAAATACATTTTTAAATAAATTTCTTAATTAAAATGTATTTTAATATTATTTGTTTAGCTATCATGCATTTTTAATCAATTCTTACTTTATACTTGATTACTATGTAAATATTTACATGTTAAATGGTTTCCAAAAGTGCATGATATATTAATGTATATGTTCTTATTGAATAAACAATTTTAGCAGTGATATGTATTTCGCAAAATCAACAAAGCTTTCTAATTTGGCTAAAGTGAAATATCTTTCAACTACTACTAATTTTGGGATTACTGGCATGTCTATTAATATTTAGTATTTCTTAGTTCTTATTTTTTCATTTCATTTTTTTTTCTAAAATAAAGGCTTTGATGCCTATAGACCTCGTTTATTTTTTCTAAAATAAAGACTTTGGTACTTAATAAATCTAGATCTATGTTGGTTTTATATAGATCACCTAATTGTTTTTTGTCTCAAATAAAGACAATGGTTTAAGACAATAACAATAATTTAAGTACACGTTTTTTTGTGTTAAATAAAAACAATATTTAAGAAATTACACAAATTTGTTTTGTCTCAAATAAAAACAATAATTTAACACACTCGCTTGCACACAAAATTTAAGACAATACACAGTATTTTTTTTTAGACAATTTATACAAATTTTAAATATTGTTTCAAAACCTCCTTTATATAGTAATGAACTTAAATCAAATAATAAATAATAAGCACATAAGTGCAATACTATTTATCTCTTCATTGATCGTAGAAACTATGGTGGCATTTTCCACTATCGAATTCAGATTGAACAGAGTCTCTATTCATTGCATAGTTAAAGATTTAATCCAAGGTGTTCTTTAAACTCCATAAAGAGTTTGTCGTGACTTAGTGAGAACAACTCAATCTCCGATTGATGCGCTCTTAGCTCATCTTGAACTCCAAAGAGAGACTCCAATTGAGTCCATACTTGGTTTGGAGTGGTCAAACCATCTAGATGAAAGAGTAGATCAGGAGAAATAGAGAGGCAAAGCAATCCATAGGCTTCATCCAACCTATTATGCCACTTAGCTTTCTCAATCACAGCATTGGGCTCATTCTCCAAAGCTAGCGTAACTCTGTATAATCCTCTACTGTGCAATAGAATGGAGATTTTGGATTTCCATTCGTGGTAGTTGAAGGAAGTAAGAATTATAGCTGATGAAGAATCCATATAACTGAATTGATGTGCTCAAGAATAAAATCTCTGCAACCTGCAAAACAAACTAGGAGAAAATCTTTAAGCTAGACAAGCTCTTCTTCAGAGAGGGATAGGATACTGGAAGCGCTCCTCAAATCTGTAGAACTTGATCAACCTTGTAGCTCTGATACCATGTAGAAATAATAGATCAATGCTATGTGAAATGATGCTAAGAAGAAGCACAGGAAATAGATCTTGCTACTAAGAATTCTCACAAGCATACACAGGAAAACTAGAGAGAAGAAAAGAGACTGAATCACATGAATGAAGAGATGAATATTGGTGTGTATCCTTCCATTGAATAATGATGAATAATAGTGTACATAAATAGTACATCCCTCATAGGAAAATTGAATTGTATGGAAACAACTCATAAAGCTCAAAAAGGCTGACTTACCAAAATATAGCAAAACCCCCATAGGTGGATAAAGCACTTACTAAATCTATCAAGGACCTCACGAGTTGGAAAAAGCATGAGTGAGTTGTCAAGGAGATGGAAATAACATTCTAATCCTAGAAAATGGAGAAAAACTAATGGAGGATGGGTTGGAAACAAAAGCTCCGAGTTTCCTAGTTGACTAGCTTTTATCTTATCCATAGAAAAGCAGGAAAAGAAGAATAAAGTAGAATCTACTGTAAAGTTTTGTATACTAATTCTGGATGGTCAAAAGGTGGTCAAGATCAACCAAGAATTGGAAATAAATAATTCCTAGGATATAGATGGCATGTATTGACTTTAAGGTGCAAGTGGATGCCAACTAATTAAGCTAGTGGGTGAATAATTAATCAAATAATGATTAATTATTTTATCCTAAGTTGTGAGTGGGTTTAATATATTCCTATAGTGTGTATATGTGGACATTGCTTTAAAAGTCACGTATACACATAAACATGTGTTTTTTGGGGAATTTCTTGGGACATCAAAGTATAATTTGAGGAAAGGGCATCGAAGGAGTCTGCAAAGTGGAAGGCCATAAATATGTGATCTACCAAGTGTGGTAAAATAAACTATAACAATACTTTATCGAATACATAAATTCGTGTCAATTCAAAGCCAACAAATGCAACTACGGTGTGTCATATGTCAGTGTAGGTGGGTCAGGGTGTCAGAGCTCTTAAGAGATGGGAAGAACGAAAAGGAAATCTGGACAATAAGAGGAGGGAGGCCGAAAACGTACCAAAACTGCTTGATTTAATGATGAAAGTATATCATAAAAAATTGAATTTCATGTAGCTCTAATTTCAAAATTTGATCAAATACATAATTCACTGCTAGGAAAGGAATAATAAGTGAGACAGGTTCAAAATAAAATCCTATGCGACACATGAAGGACCACACAATGACCATGTTGCATATGTGTAAATCCTGAATTGAAGTCTAAGAAAACATTTCAAATGTAATGAATTTTAAATTGATTATTTGTAACTCATAAGACATACATAAGCGTGGAACTTTGAAACAAAGGGATTGAGAGAACCATTGGAAGAGCCAAACCTTATTAATATCATATAACATATGGATATATATTAAAGAAAAAATAATATCATATATCAGGACATCTCATGAGACCTATGTCAAGAACTTACATATTTTAAAATATATATAGGGAGGAAAAAAAACCACATGTGATTAGGAACATGAGGTTGCACATTCCAAGAAGGGTGCGTCAACTCCCATGAATGATGTATTAATACATTTGCATCGGGCTACCTATGAGGAGTTAAGTAGTTGGGGTTTTATTTATTTTCAATATTGAATCCTTCAAAGATAATCCTCTTGTAAACTATCAGAATGCATTTTAGTTAAAGGAATAATTTTTTTTTAAATGTTTCTCTCAATCGTTATGGTAATTTTTGGGTGTGTTTATGGATTTTTTTATAAGTCTTTCTAAGCCTTATCATTTGGTATAAGAATTCACTTTGGGAGTGCCCCTCTTTTTAGATCAAGATTGATGGACAATGAATACTCATGTGTTTTGGCCAGTATTTTTTTTACGACACTTTATCTAGGGTTATCGTAAGTGAGCCACTCTAATATTGCAACCAAACATGCTATTTAACTCTCCTACGTATTCCTAACCCTAAATTTTACCAAATCTATTACTAACCTACTCTCTTATTCTTTTTCAATTGTACCATACAAGAGACTTTAATCCCATAACTCCATTCCATAGTGTTACATGCAAACTAGAGCAATATTGTTAGGGTTTCTAACATAGATCAACTATTTTTTTTTTTATTTTGTCTATGGGGATCACATTATAGGTGGTTTAGTTTCAACTACATTTCTCAACATTGTGTACATATTCTCCACATTTGGATATGTTTTTGGTGCAATCGACCTTTGTGAACCATTAGAAAAGTGTACCATCCTAATGCTACCTCCCCATACCTCTTCTATATAGAAATATAGATAGGGTGATCCCATGCCAATATCTTGTACTTATTCATTAGATATGTGCCACCATATATCTATCATTTCATATTTGTGTTTTTTTTTGTAAATAAAAAAATTATATTACTTATAAAACCGAGTACATAGCGCTCTTGCAGAGTTCCAAAATCATCATGCAGTGCTAGTAATTATAACATAGAAAACATCTCCCATATGTTCTATGTTGAAATATTGTAACTTTAAAGCATATTCTAAATTTATTTTATTGATGTACCCCAAGGGAGATGGTATTATTCCTTTGTTGAGATGTTAGTATTGTAATCGGTCATCATAGAATCACGAGGTAAAGACTCCATTGTAAGTCAGGTCAATAGTACCCTAATATAATATAATATAATATTGTTTTGTGATTGCCTAGGTGATGTTGGCCCAGACAGTTTAGTGGGGTAGACTTGTTAGGTTAAAAGTCAATTGACAAAAAGAGTATAAATAGAGGACTTGTGCTTCTCATTTGAACACAGACTCAGTCACTTGTGTAGTGCTTAGAAGAGAGAGAGAGAGACATACCAGCAACGAGGAAAATACATGTTTTGGGGTTTTATCTTATACATCTATAAAAAGGAATTTTTGCTAGGTTTTCTTCCCCTTGAGAGTTTCCAAGGATAAATAATGTGTATATTGTGTGTTTGTGTTTCTTTCATTGATTCTGCATATGTTGTTGTTATGAATTTGGATTAAACACTGATGATACCTAGCTAAGAATATCAAATCTTAATAAGGTATCAGAGCTATCCTGAATAGAACAACTTTCATAAGGTGAAACTCTCTCTCCTCTCCCTCCGACAAGAAATTAGGGTTTCTGCAAAAGTTGGAATTTTGAAGATATTTTTGCATAGAAATTTTCTCCTCGCTAGAGTGCATCTATTGTGACCTAAATCGAAGTTTTTGGGCAGTTGAATCTTTGAGAAAGCCAAACCCTATTTTGGACCTGAACCATAAAACTGCATAAAACTATAACCCAAAATTATACAGAAATTGAAACCTCACAAGACAGATTTGAAGGGTGAATATTTGGGATCTTGAGAAACCAAGTGGACCAACCAACTCACCTCAGTTAAGCGCATCTCCTGGTAAGGTCAACTTTTCATTTTGAGAAATTTCAATTTTTAGTGACCTCCTAGATAAGATGGCCCCAAGCACTAAGCTTGAGGATAAGTTGGAAGGTATTGAAAACTTACTAGCATCGAAGTATAGGATTGGTATCATTCTTAAAGAGAATGATCTTGATATGTACATCAAAGATGAATTCCTAGAACCCGAAGAATATGAAGATAAGGAGAAATATCAAAAGGACCTAATCAAGGCAATGAGGATCATTGTTGATTCTATCAAAGATCACTTAATCCCTTAGGTGTCATCTAAAGAGACACCAAAGAAAATGTATGTTTCCCTTTCTAGAATGTATGAGGGAAGGAACATCAACAAAAACATGAATTTGAGATATCAAATGAAGAGCACTAACATGATTAAAGGAGAATCAGTTTAAGATTATTTCACAAGGGTCTCCCAGTTCAAGGAACAACTGGACGCTATTGGAGACTCCCTTGATGAATCTGAACTAGTCGTGACTAGTCTCAATGGTCTCACTATTCCTTGGGATTCATTCATACATAATTTTTGTGCCAGAAAACAAAGTATGAAGTTTGAGATTGTATGGGAAGACTGCACTCAAGAGGAAGCTAGAGTAGCTAACAGAGAAGCTTTACTTAAAGAATATTATCAAGCTCTAGCCACCCATACTAGAATAATAAGACAATTAAAATTCAAGAAGGATAGTCACAAGGATCATAAACATCCAAACAAGTTTCAGAAGAAAAGAGAAAACATTCAGAAGAAAGACTACTCCAAATATCTATGTTACAACTGTCATAAGATAAGACACCTTGACAAAGAGTGTCCTTTAAAGAAGAAAAACAAAAAATACATCATGCTCATCTAGATGAAGATGAGGATGAAGAAGAAGAAGAAATACCTCGAAAAATACAAGAAAAATAAGAAGATGCAGAAGAATATGTATTATTCTATGCACTCTCTGGGTCTATAACACCTAGAGAAGATAGATGGATTATTGATAGTGGTGCCTCAAATCACGTGATAGGAAAGAATCAAAATATTTCAAGACTTGAATAAAACAACTCTTGTCAGAAAGTATCATTAGGATATGACTATCAATATCCCATCAAAGGCATTGGTGAATCAAGCTGCAATATTGACCTTGTAACCTCCATGAAGATGAAGGAAATACTATAAATACTAGGTTTGAAAAAGAACCTACTTTCCATATCATCACTAGATAAGAATGGATATAGAGTTTGTTTTATAGATGTACAAGTACTCATGTGGACCAAAGGAAATACAATTGAAGATGTTGTGGTCATTGGTGAAGAAGAAGGAGGACTATACTAAGTCGAGGGACATCCAAAAACAACCCTTGTCCACGAGACCACTAGCTGAAGTGAACTATGGCATAGAAGGCTTGCTCACATCAACTACAAATAATTACCTTATGTGAGGAAATTGGTATCAAGTTTACCAGATATAAATATTGATCATGAAGGAACTTTCAAAGGATGTGCAAGAGGAAAGAACATCAAGAATCCATTTCCGAAAATTGAAACAAAGATTAAAGGTACGTTGGAATTAATTCATTCTGATGTATGTGGTACTATTCCCTCCACATATTTAAGTGTATATGAATATTATGCCACATTTATTGATGACTATTCAAGAAATACATGGATATACTTCTTGAATACCAAGAGTAAAGTGTTTGGAAAATTCAAGGAATTCAACGGCTTGATAGAGAACAATTCATAAAGAAGAATCAAGACACTGTGATCAAATAATGGTGGAGAATATACTTCAAAATAATTTGAAGCATTCTACAAAGAAGATGGAATCAAGAGGGAACTAACCACTCCCTACAATCCCCAACAGAATCGTGTTTCCAAAAGAAAGAATAGAACCATTATGGAAGCAGTGAAAACAATGGTTCATGACCAAGACCTTCACATGCACCTGTGGGATAAAGCAACAAGAACAACTGTGTATGTGCAAAATATATTATCTCACAGTGCTCTTGGATTCAAGACTCATGAAGAAATATATACATGAAAGAAACTTGAAGTGATCCATCTCAAGATATTTGGCTGTCCAATATATGGGCATATTCTAAAAGAGAAGATAACCAAGTTGGATCCTTCCAAAAATAAGGGAATATTTGTTGGATACTGTGAAGTCTCTAAATCCTTTAGGATATACATTTCAGGATTCCATCATATTGATATTGGTAGGGATGCGATATTTGATGAAGAAATTTCTCTTAAGAATTCCAGAAGGTGTCAGGTTGAAGAAGTACATGAAGAAGATGTACCTCCCAGAAAGGTAGAAGTTGAACCCTCTCCTGAAATAGTAGCATGAGAAGATCATGATATGCTAGAGCCTCAGGAACCCCCTACTATGAATATATATTGAAATAAAAATCCTGCTTGGGTAAGAGAAATAATACAAGAAGTAGAGAAGTATGGATCTCTAGAAGGATACATAAGAACAAGCAAGATATAAAATCCATTCTCCAATTATGTAGCTTTGATGTGTGACCTTGTAGATCAAGAACCCACCAGCTATGAGGAAGATTCACATAAGAAAGAGTGGGTGGAAGCAATGAAAGAAGAATACCAGTCAATAATGAAGAATGATGTTTGGGATATAGTACCCAGACTAGAAAAAAAGAGTGTGGTATCTTCGAAGTGTATCAACAAGATAAAACATGCAGCTGATGGAAGCATTGAAAAGTACAAGGCAAGATTTGTGGCCAAAAAATTCTCTCAGAAAGAGGGAATTAATTATGAAGAGACATTTGCTCCAGTAGAAAGGTACACTTTTATCCAAACCATCGTGGCACTTGCTTCCATGATGAAGTGGGATCTACACTAGATGGATGTAAAGAAAAACTTCTTGAATGGTGTGATTGAGGAAGAGCTGTACATCGAACAACCATAAGGATTTGAATTCGAAGACATAGTGACTCGTGTATGTAAGTTAAAAAAAGCTCTGTATGGAGTGTCTCATGTATGTAAGTTGACAAGCTTGGGTTTTACCAAGTGTAAATCCAAACCTAACCTTTACATGAAGGTTATGGATGATGAACCTGCCATACTATTATTATATGTGGATGATCTATTTCTGACAGGAAATGAGAAACATATTACAACTTGCAAGAAGAAGCTAGCTAAAGAATTTGATATGAAACATCTTGGATTGATGCATTATTTCCTCGAGATGGAAGTGTGGAAGATCCCAGAAGGAATATTTCTGAACTAGGGAAATAATGCAGTGGAAATCTTGAAAAGATTTGATATGTTGGATTGTAAATCCATCGTCACACCCATGGGAACCAACCTGAAGCTCTTATCCGATGAATCATAATAGTTAGTGGATATGACTAACTATAGACAGATTATTGGGTCATTGATGTATTTGACGAATACAAGGCCAAATATATGCTTTATTGTGAACACCTTGAGTCAGTTTCTAGTTAAAAATAGATGGGTTCACCTGATAGCTATAAATCATGTGATGAGGTACCTAAAGGGTACGATAGACTTTGGAATATATTATGTTAGAGATCATGACTGCAGATTGTATGGATATACAGATTCATATTGGGAAGGAAGTTCCATAGACAGAAATAGCACCTCACGTGTATGTTATTATCTGGGATCTACCATGATATCATGGATTAGTAAGAAATATTCTAGTGTTTCTCTTAGCACAGCTGAAGCAGAATACATAGAAGCTTGCTCCACTAGTTGTGAAGCGATATGTATTCAGAAACTGATCTCAGGTCTATTTGACATGGATTTGGATACCATAGTGATTCTATGCGACAAACAGAGTTGTATAAAGATGACATAGAATCATGTGTTCCATGATAAATCAAAGCACATAGAAATACGATATTTTTACATAAGGGATCTATAAAACTCCAGTATGTGAGTATCGATGAGCAAGTTGTTGATGTGCTAAACAATCCTTTATCTCGAGTAAAGTTTGAATACTTCTGTGACAAGATTGGTGTAGTCCAAAAAGACTTTCCTCGTAAGGAGGAATGATGATGATATGGACCCTTCTTAGAAAGGAGGAACAAGTCAAAGATATGGACTCTTTTTGGAAAGGAGGAACAAGTTGAAGTTATGGACTCTCCTCAGAAATGAAGAATAGATCGAATATATGAACCCTCCTCGAAAAAAACGGGGAGCAGATTGATGATATGGATCCTCCCTGGAAAGGGGAGTGATGATGATTCTATCATTGATGATGGGATGGCAATGATGCACCAGTATCAAAGAGGCCAAGTGCACCTGTAGATGATAACAAGGTTCGAGATTCACTTGTGGACAATAGTATCCTTTCTTGAGGATGCTCTTGTGGAAAATAACACTTTCTCTTAAGAGTGGTCCTTACTAGCTAAAGTATGGTCCTACAGATGTTACTCTCACATGGAGACTGTACCTAGATTCATATGTAGATGTCGTATAATAACACTCGCTTGCGAGTGGTCCTATATATAATGTCGAGGATGATCTACGATGAGTCCTTACAGACGACAGGTCTTGCATTCATGTACAGATGATATCTACAATTGCAAATGATACTCTCGCATGGAAAGTGTACCTATATTTATATTTAGGTGCCATAGAATAACACTTGCTTGGGAGTGGGACTAACTTTAAAGTTGAGGATTCTCTACGATGAGTCCTTACAGACGAGAGGTCCTACATTCACGTGCAGACAAGATCTGTAGTAGCATACATTCGTACATTCATATGTAAATGTTGTAGTATAACACTCGCTTGGAGTGATCCTAGCTTTAACAAGGTGAGTATGGTATACGTTGAGTCCTTATGAACGACAGGTCCTACATTCACCTATGGACGATATCTACATTTTGTGTAGACGATATGGTCCTACATTCAATTGCGGATGATCTAGCTGGTCGATACTATGGACCCTCCTCATTATGGTGGAGTAGGATGATGAGGATTGCATCACCCTTGGACCTATGTCCTAAAGTGATAGGGATTGATCATCCCGAAAAGAGATCATGTGTATTGAAGGCAGTGTTGTTGCAAAGGATCAAGAATATTGAAGTGCTACTGCAAAGGATCGAGAAGATCAAAGTGCTTCTGCAACTGATCGAGAAGATAGAATTGTTGTTGCAAATGATCAATAATATCAAAGTATTTTTGAAAAGGATTGAGAATATTGAAGTGCTGCTGCAAAGGATCAATAATATCGAAGTGTTGCTCCAAAGGATCGAGAAGATCGAAGTGTTGTTGCAAAGGATCAAGAAGATAGAAGTGTTGCTGCAAAGGATCAAAAAGTTCAAAGTGTTACTATAAAGGATCAAGAAGATCGAAGTGTCACTGCAAAGGATCAAGTGATCAAGTGTTGTAGAAGATAAAGCCTAAGTGTTGTATAAGATGATGTTCCAATACTGAAGACATTGAAGAGTAATTGTTCCAGTTACTGATGATTGATGAAAAATTACTATGATGTATATATGTATTACCTTGATACTGCTGAAGATGCTCTCTCTCATTACTCCTATAGTTAATGATGTTTTTGTTAGTAGAATACCCTTCTTATTAAGAGGGAGTGTTGAAATATTGTAACTTCAAAGGAAATTATAAATGTATTTTACTAATCTACCCCAAGGGAGAGGTTATTATTCCTCCGTCAAGGTGCTATTATTTTAATTAGTCGTCATAAAGTCATGAGGTAAATCCTCCATTGTAAGTCGGGTCAATAGTACCCTAATATAATATAATATAATATTGTTTTGTGATTTCCCAGGTGAAGTCAGTCCAGACAGTTTAGTGGGGCCAACTTGTTAGGTTAAAGGTCAGTTGACAAAAATAGTATAAATAGAGGAGTTGTGCTTCTCATTTGAACACATACTCACTCACTTTTGTAACGCATAGGAGAGAGTGAGAGACATACCATCAAGTAGGATAATACCTGTTTTGGTTTTTATCTTATACATCTATAGGGAGGAAGTTTTGTTGGGTTTTCTTCCCCTTGAGGGTTTCCCAGGATAAATACAGTGTTTATCTTGTGATTGTGTTTCTTTTCAGTGATTCTGCATATGCTATTGTTGTGAATTTGTATTAAACACTAATGATATCTATATAAGCATATGAAATATTAATATTATGGTAGCGATTTAAAAAAAGAACATATTTTATTCAAGACTGTTCTATAATTCTATGGCTAATATAGTGTCGCAGAAAAAAATTAAAACATAGTAAATTACTCTATTGATCATCTTTTCCTTGGTATGGAATTTGGTTGCAATCCTTGACACTCGAGCTGCACAGGTCCATCATTTTCCCCTTCTTGGCCTCCCCTTGCTTCGGTTCTGCACTCCTCTTAGTCTTGCGCCTTTGATTCCCACTCTTGCTGGCGCATCTATATTCAATGTTCTGTGAGTTGTGGGTGTAGAGCTTAAGCCCCATATTGGCTACCATCAGGTCGATCTTCCGATGCATTAGGCGGTTGTCTTGATAATTCTCTTTCCATGCCTAGACTGATTCCTGGTCCCCCTATATTTTTCCTTCTCCACTCATGGCTACATGAGCCATGAGATATTTCATTAGCTAGTAAACCATGATAAGTATGTCATAGCTTAATTCCCTCCCCACATTGGTTAAGGGATCCATCACCCATTCCTATACCTCCTCTCGAATTTCCTCTATGGGGATGGTCTGCACCTCCTCCCAAAACTCCTTTTCAATGGCTTCTATTTCATCTTGGACTAGCTATGGAATGTACTCCTTGAATAAGGTTGTCATTTCTCTGGCTTCGGCTTGATCCCTAGTGACCCTTACTCTTGTTCCTCCCCTCAATCCTGATGCCTGCCCCCCCCCCCCCCCCCCCCACGCGAGCCTGCATTTACTTTCCTCTTTGGAGCCATTCTTTCACCTTGAAGGGGGTATTTGTCACGTCTAGGCGGTCTAGAAAGAGAAAAATAATCTCTAATCAATATCCTATTGTGTTTCCCCTTAGTAGGAGAAATTTACTTAACAAAGATGTGAGGAATGCAGGTGCTAATGGCTCATATTTTGTTCTATGATAAAGAAGAGCATCCCATAATTACTAAAACTACGAAGAGACTTCCCTCAATTGTTCCATCCTTTCTCCCTCTGGGATTTGTACTGCTTATGATTTCCTCCATGATGATGATCTTAACTACCTGAATTGTTGGAAGATGGATCATATCCTTTTTGTATCTCTTCCCTCATCAGTCCCCACACTTTCTTGTACTATGATTGGATGTAGGTGGAGATTTCTTCCATATGTGTGACCTCTCATTTTCCTAATTGAAACTAACCATATCATAGGTTTTTCTATCCCATGCATACTTCACATTCCATAATTTAGCCCATGATTATGAGTTTTGGTTGCACCATCTCCACTAGATATTTTCTCCTTGAATTTCGCTCATGACCTCTTGGTCCTTGACACCCAGACCCCCCCTGTCCTTAGGTTGACATATGTTATCCCATCCTACCAAGGAAAATTTAACCTTTTCCTCTCTCCCTACCTAGAGAAAATCTCTCTGAAGGATGCAAATTTCCTTAATAATATCCTTCGGTGTTGGAAGCACCAATAAGAGATATATCGGCATCGCCTAAAGGACTGCTTTGACTAACATCAAGTGGCTTGGAAGGTTCAGAGGCCTTATCATCTAGCTCATCAATTTACTCCTCATCCTGTCAATCATATCCTTCCAGGATACCTTCCTAATGGTTCCTTCAGCAAGCGGAGCTCCCAGGTATTTAGATGGGAGAGATCCGTTGGTGAATCCAAGTGTCCTTAATATATTCCTTTGGGCGATCTTGGATGAATTGAAGAAGAAGACCTGTGATTTATCATGGTTAAGTTCAAGACCAGAGGCTTTAGCAAAGAGCGTCAGACTTTTCTTAAAGGCTTGGGCACTCTTAGACTGAATGGGTGCCCCATTAGCATTATATCATCTACAAACTGTCGATTGGTTTGTTTATGCATTCCCTCATGGATATTTAACCCCCTAATCTCTCCCCTAGTTGATTGGTTGTGAAGTAGCATACTAAACCCTTCATCCATTAATATGAAGAGGTAGGGGGACGAGGCATACCCCTAACATATTCCTTGAGTAGGATTCATAATTCTAGTGGGAGACCCATTCAAAAGAATCAAGTAGAAAGGACCAGTAGCCAAGTTCATAATCCATTCAATCCATTCCCTTCCAAAACCATAGGCCTCATACTTCTCTTGTATTTTCAACTTAGCTTATCATAAGATTTAGCTATATCTAATTTCACTGGCATCCCTGGTTTTTTGGTGACCTTTAAAGAATGAATTTTTTCATGGCCAAGATAATTTTGTCTAGAATTTTCCTCCCTTTAACGAACCCCAACTGTTCAGAACTGATAAGACTAGGGAGAATCGACTTCAGTATATTGGATATAAATTTTGAAATAAATTTATAAATGCTATTACATAGGTTTATAAGTATGAACTTGCTCGGGAATTCAACTCCTTCCACTTTAGGGAAAAGGGCCAATAAGGTGGCATTAAAGGCCTTTAAAAATCCCTCATCTCTCCTTGATTCCTCTACTATTTCCCACACCTCTTGTTTCATTAGGTCCCAAAAGTGGTGGAATAAATTGGTTGTGAATCCATATGGTCCTAGCGCTTTCCCTAGAGCCATCTGGTTCATTTCTTCTTCTACCTCTTGAAGATCAATAGGCTTCTTCAGCGTTTCGTTGTGTTCTTGGGTGATGAACCTAGGAACAAGTATAGTTATCCTTTCAATATCTTGTTTTCTGTCAGCTTGGTTTTCAATCATGATTCCCTTGAAATGATGGATCATTTCTTTCTCTATATTCCCCATGGTTTCTACCTATCCCCCATCAGTCTTCCTTAATTTGTGAATCTTTGACCTTTGGCGATTTTGAATTACTGTGTTGTGGAAGAATTTGGTGTTCCTTTCCCCTTCTCGAAGCCACTGGTTTCTCGATTTTTGTTCCCAAAAAATATCCTCCTGTCTTTCCTGGGCTTCCAGTTGAGTGAGGAGATATTTCTCCTGTTGTTTGAGTTCTTCTCCCCATCCTTCCCCCATACCATTTTTTTGAATGTCTTCAAGGTTTGCACTCAACCTTTTCTTTTCCTAGAATATATTCCCAAATTCTTGTTTATTCCACGTGTCTATCTTGGCTTTCAGTGCCTTCAAATTTTGTTGGAATTGATACATCCTTTTCTCGATGGGGGGTTCCAATTCCTACCACCATTTTTGTACCAAATCATTGAAGTATTTGTGTTTGAGACATCATTGTTAAAATATGAAAGGTTTCCTGATTGGTTCATCCAACCAATCCCATTGTAAGCTTATGGTCCAATGGCCTAATCTTGTTGCTAGTAGGACACTGGAATTTATTTTTCTTGTCCCTCTAGATATATCCTCTAAGACTAGAAATATGTTTATTCAAGATGCAACATGGTATGTACCTCCTCTCATGTTACTCCACGTGTAGTATCCACCTACAGTCTCTATATCTACTAGTTGACCTTGCTCCACAGTCTTTAAAAGCTTCTTGGAATCTATCCATGGTCCTCCTTCCCCCCTTATTTTCTTTCAAGGAGGTTATCAGATTAAAGTACCCTCCCATTATCCACTTACATTCTTATGTTTGATCCTTTATCCAACTTAAGAAATATAGAAAATATGGTTTTTGGGGATAGGCACTTAGGCCATACACGTTCACAAGGGTTCCTTTTACCCCATTTTTGAGAATGTGAAATCTTTCCATTATCGCAAATCAATTTTCCCTCAAATCTATCAAACATGTGGAATCAAGTTTCTATAGTATCTCTAAACCTCCTTCCATTCCCATGGAATTCATCGCCATTACCTTGCTTCCTTTCCAGATCCTCTGACCTAACTTCTCCATTTTTTTTATTTACATTTTGTCTCTTGTAAAAAAAGGATGCCTGTTTTTTACTTTCTTAACTTCCTTGCCATAGTCTTGATTTTCCTGGGATGGTTGCATCCCCTTATATTCCAGGATATTATCTTCATTGGCTCACTTTATTTACTTTAGAGAAGGCTGCTACTATCAACGAATATTGTCCAGACTCTATGCATTTGACCCCTATCTCTACTATCCTTTGTTTGTTTGTGTTTCTCCCTTGTTTCATATCATCCTCTAGTTGTTTCCTTTTGATTCCTTCCCGAGGATCCATTTCTATCCCCAATTATTCTCGATCCTTTGTCTTAATGATCACTTCTTGGAGTAATTCCAATTTACTTCTAGAAACATACCCCTTTCCCTTCTTCTCTCACTCTTTCTCAGTTTCATACAGATCTAGCTCCCCCAGTTCCATATCCTTTGCTCCATCTTCCTCCATGGAGTCTATATATTCCTCCATTTCCTTCTCCTTTCCTTCCTCCACTTGCTCTCCTTCCTTTGTTATTTCCTAGATTTATTCCTTGCTCCCCTTCTTCTCTTCTTCATCTTCTCTTCCCTCAAATATCTTGAAAGAGTTGTTACTATTCAAACCTTCGCCTTTCTGCTCCTTATTTTTAATCTGTTACAAACCCGATCTATTCTTCTTTCTACTATGAACTTGGATGAAGCCTTCTTTATATTTCACCCCCCTGAGGGTGGTCGTTCGAAGAGGGTTGTTGGTCCATATTAGGGTAGTTGTGACTGAAGTGACCATAGTCATGGCACTACCTGCATCTAAAAGAAAGTTGCTCATAGTCTTTTGTTTGTTCTTCTACCTTTATAAATTATTCTATTATGTTTCCTATATCTTTCATAATTTATAGATCCCAGTACTAACATGGTAGGGAAAATGTCCTGATCCATACCGAGGCTACCCTCATATCCACTTTCTCTAAATTAAACCTTTCTTTCAAGGGTCTAAGGTAAATCCCTACCAAAAAAAAGGAAGTACGATCCTCATTCTAGTATTCTGTCGTGATCCTCTTGGTTGAAAAATATTATAGTAAATAACCCCTTAGATCCCAGTTGTATATCATAGCTCCCTTGTTGGTTGTGGAGCCTAATATTCCAGATCGAGAGATATTATTCAGTTGTGTTTGTACCCCAGGTGTACTATACACTCATTCCCCCTGCCTTGGGGTTCAGGGGCGGAGCCCTTGAGAATTTTTTTGGGGGTTATGTGTTGGTCAATAGTTTTGCAGACCCATGGTATTGGGTTAACCGTAGTATTTTTTCATGGTATTTCCCCTATAAAAGAAAGCAATGTAACACGAATGTGTATGGTATTATTTTGTATTGTAAACAATCTGTGTGATTGTGTGGGAGAGACTGTGAGAGCATGAAGAGGAAGTGTAGTGGTTTTGTTGCAGGCTGTATCCCTTCATCTTTATGGACTGTAATAAAAGGACTAGAAATTTCTTTGTGGACATAGCCCATCGTTTGGGTGAACCACGTTATATCTGTTTCTCTCTGTAATGTTTTAATGTGTTTTGCATCTTGTTTAATGATTTAACTGTATATGTGTTATTGCTCTGCAGTTTTGTTTTCTAATAATTGGTATCAGAGCCAAAAGGTCTATTTGGTTGGTAAACTCACAGGAAAGAAGGGTTTTTGGTTTGAGTGTGAGCAATGGAGGAAGAGGGAAAGTTTAGGGTCGAAAAATTTAATGGCCAAAACTATCAGATATGGAAGATGAAAATGGAGGAATATTTGTACCAGAAGGATATGTACTTGCAGTTGGGTGGAAAAGCAAAATAGCTGGCGGCTATGAAGGATGAGGAATGGGAGGTTCTTGACAGAAAGGCATTTGGAACAATACGGCTGTTCCTTGCTTTGTCAGTGGCCTTCAATATTTCGAAAGAAAAGACAACAGAGGGTGTGATGAGCGCATTGAGTAAGCTCTATGAAAAACCATCGGCTTCTAACAAGGTATTTTTAATGAAGTTGTTAGCACCAGAATTGAACCAAAGTTTGCGGAAGGGCTTGCCTCCAGGTAACAGCAAAACCTCTTTTGCCCGCGCCTCCAGCCCTGGGCGGTCAAAGAGGGATCTCTCGTTCATCATCGGAGTAGCTCCACATGAGGTTGTCAGTATTGTGTGTCACTAGAGACTACTTCGCATAGGATTTTCAATTGGTATGATCAGGGGGCTAGGATCCTGAATGGGGAAAAGTGGGTCGAGGTAGATGCATGATGGGGTTATCGAGGTTAAAGGAACATGGGAAAACGGAGTCAAAACCTGTGCAAGAAATGATTACAGATGGGAAGAATGACGAAAGGTAGCAAATGGAGGCAAGATAGCTGCTGATTTCCCAATCAAGAGATTTTAGCGGGTGTTTTGGAGGACAAGAAAGAACAGTCCATCTCATGGAGCATCAGCGAGATGAATTCCATGAAACTTTAGAAGAACCATTGTTAATTCCTAGAACATCAGTCGGAGCATAGAAAGTACAAATTTCGAACCACTATAACCTATGTTGCAGGCATGAAAGCAATAAACAAAATGGAGTGAAAACAAGGAAACACAATTTACACGTAAAGAAAGCACTCATTGGGAAAAGCAACAACACAGGAATCTCTACTGTGAATGACAATCTTCCACTGAAATTTTATTCATACACAGACATCAAGCTTTTACAAATGGGAGCCTCAACCTAGGATTGTCTCCCAATCCAATTCTCTAACTCCTTTCTCCCTCTATTGGGAGCGTTTTTATACAATCCTGATGCTGAGACTACAGAATAAAAAACTGTTACAAGTCGCCATCCGGCGTTAACAGTGAAAAGAGTGGGCTATCACCACATTTTAAAAATATAAACAAACATTATGGAGATGGAGCATGTGACAACGCGGGCTAACAGGGCAGAGCCTCCCACAATCCTGCTTCGTGAAAATGACTCCCACGTGACGTGCTAACGAACGATTGTCTGCATAGGATGCCCTGGACCCATTTTGGGTCTCCTTATCTAGCTGGAGGCTGCCGATCAAAGGATGAAAAGAAGGCCCAAATCCTTCTCACTACCATGCTCCTAACCCCATCCTCCATCTGGTAACATTGTTATAGGAGAGAGGGTGGCCAAACGCTAGGGGACGATAAGAGACTTAAGAGCTTATCATCCTGTTGCTGCCGCAACCTGTTTCCCCAATTTTAGTCTTTTACTTAAACTCAGGGACCCCTCCTTGTCATTTGTTGCTCAAACTTACTGTTGAAAGTTTGGCGTCTTGGAGCTTATCTTGTGTTTGAAGTCGATTGCTCGACTTTTAAGTGTTTGGCCAAGTTAGCTTGAGTCGTGCGTTTTTCCTGGTACCCGTCAAAGTTTGAAAATTTTGCATGAACAAGGGAAAAGATGGTTTTTAGGGTGCAAGTTAATCCTAGCTATGATGTTTTCTCTCTTTGGATCGGGCCTCTTTTGGAGGAAGTAGAGTCTTATCTCACCCGCCGTTGCGGCCCTCAGAACAAAGTCTCCGCCCGACCCACTTCTCTCCGACGCCCGATTCGGGTTTGTGAATCGCTTGCCCCAGAGTTCCTGTTCACCCGACGTTGCGGCTGGGGAGATAAAGTCGGGCCCCGACTTGAGTTTCACCCGATGCCCGAACTACCGCCTTTGCAGCTTCCGTCGCCTGTTCGTAGCTTGCATCCCGTCCGCCGTTGCGGGTGGTGGAGTAGTCTGCCCGCGGATCCACTCTCCTCCACCGCCCAATCACCCACGACGCTCGTTTTCCACTTCCTCTCTTCCCGTGCTTGCCCGCTGTTGCGGCTCCCGTAAACTTACCCATCCGATGCCTGATTATTAGCCCACCCGACAGCCGCTTCTCTTCATAAGTTTTCACCCGTAAAGCCAGGCCAATTTCTTTGTGAATCTTTCCCTAAGGTTATAAAATTTTGATGGTCGATGTCTCAAGTTAGTGGATAATGCGCATAAATTACGTGCAGGGAGAATCACATGGGTCACGAAGGCGGCCTGCGGCAAGAAAAGGGACAACCCAAATGGATGACAAAGGCGCCACTGAAGCGTTTCAACAGTTACTGATAGAGGGTAAAACGTTTATTCAAATGATTGAAGAAAATGAAACGGCCAGGAGAGAAACTGAATCACCAAGAGCGCTGAAAGGTCACGCGCCGAGGGAACCCAGGGGACATCAGTTGTTGTTTAAATAATGGGAAGCCCGATGAAATGAAAGGCTTTTTCCCTTAGCAAATTTTGTAACTGTTGACTTGGAAGAGGAACTATTTCGTTTTTCGAAGTAAACTGCAATTTTGTCTGCTGGAAAGAGTAAAGAAGTGAAATGTACCAATGCTATTCAATGAATAATGCTGAAGAAGAACTATTTCGTGTTCAGTTGTATTTCATGCGCTGTGAGGATATTTGGTGTTTAGAACCTAAGTTCTTGTTAATTATTCTGCAGTCTTTTCTGGGATACATTTGCACTATGAGTAATAATTGTTGTTATAGAATGATCGGTTAACTGGTTATTTGAATATTTGTAGTTTCCATGTGCTCTGGGAAAAGTATCAGCTATCTGTATTTTTCTTACAGTATGTGATTCTTTATTGCTCATTTAAGATGATAGCCTCGCTCCCTAGGGATAGTTTAGATAGTTAGTTATTTCTGTTCGTATCTGGTTTGTTTGCTTGTGAGCATAAGACGAGAGGTAAGAACCTGCGCATCACTTTGTGACAGCCCCCTGCATTTAAACCAGCCTACATTTAATTAGGCACGTGCAGATCATTTCCTTTAAGTCAAAATACAAAAACTCGGTGGGCCGGGCCGCAACCGGTAAAGCCTTCGTTTGTTACTTTGACCTACGGTAGCCGGACCGCAAACCGGACGGATTCCCTATACCAAACAGTCAGCGGGCTAGTTGGGAACGCTGATTGGGGAGAATCCCTTACTGTTGCCACCTGCGAATTTCCAGGCATCAACAGTTTTGGCACTAGAAGGAGGGCCTCC
>LPNX010216917.1:225901-258263 GCA_001517045.1 Pseudotsuga menziesii | reverse complement strand
TTAAAAGTTTTCGGAGACTCAGAAATAGTTGTGAAACAAATAAAAAATCAAATACACTGTGTTTCCCCTCATTTGAAAGCCTATCAAAACGAGGTATGGGAAGTATTTATTTCAAACTCTAATACGTGACACTCTTGCAAATATGTGACACTCTTGCAAATCATGCTGGAGACTGTAAACCTGTGATAGTAACTGAAAATGGAAACAAACTGAAAACAGTAATGAAGGAAATTCTCAATAATATATGAGCTTATTTTCTCCAACCTACTCTACCTAACTCTGTACACAAATCTGATTAAGTGAAATTAGACTTCCAGTGCAGCCAATCAAGCAACTTGCCTAATATTCTTGTTCTTACATGGTGCTTGATGGACAAAAATGAAACAGATAATGGGAGAAGGGAATGATAAACAAACTGATGTTTAAGGTAGAGATATGACCAATCATTGCCTTCACCCAGACCCTCCATGTATTTGGCCACGGGGTCATAAAAAACATGACAACCCTCAAAAAATTATTTCATTGGATGACCATGAGAAAGTTGCCCTGACTGTAAATTCATGTTGGAGCAGGGCCCCGTAGCTATAGGAAAAGCTGCTATCGGAACAAGAAAGTCAAAGGAAATAGTACCTGGAGCGGTCGAGAAGAGAGCTCAGCCACTGCATTTAAGGCAGCGACGACGACAGGAGGGCTCAACTACCCTCATGAATGGAGAAGGAGAAACGAGCTGAGGTATTAAAGAAAAAGGACAGAAGGGGAGCGACCGAGGAAGCAGCACCCATACCCACGATCAACGCCGAACATCGTGGAAGACTGCAGAAAGCTGTAGTGTGACCAATAAGCGACAGTTCAAAGTACAAATAGGCCGACTGTCACAGTTAGGGTTTTGGGTTACTGTTGGGATAGGCCCACAGTGTTGTATCATGGTGAGACCTTCGGGCCACCTATTTAAGCATGTATTTTGTATTATGAAGGGTTAGACAATTAGATAGATAGTTAGACAGTTAGCCCGCTAGTTAGCTAGCTAGATAGATAGATATTGAGAAACAGTTGAGCTCTGGTTCTATGTCTAGTCTGTAGTTATCTTAATGTAACCAGTAACCGGCTCCTTGAGCATGAATGTAACAACCCGTAGGGATTGAGAGAGAGAGAGAGAGAGAGAGAGAGAGAGGGTATATTGTAAGAAGAAAGCATAATAGAAAGAGAAGAGATCTAAGAGAGAAGGGCTCCCGGCTGAGTGCATGGAGTTTCCCAAAATATCTCCAGCTGCATAATAGGTTGCAGTGGAACTGTGTTACTCTCTCTAGATATAATATAAACACAGTTCCCGTGGACATAGCTTCCTCCCTGGAAGTGAACCACGTAAAATCTGTTTGTTGTGTGACTATTTCATGTGATTATCCTATGCTTATTTGCTATCTGTTATTCGTTACATGAACTTTGCTATCAGTTAATGAATGTATGTATGCTATCCTTCAGTTGCAGCACCATAGAAGGTTAAATGTGGGTTGAATGTGTTAAGTATTCTGTATATGAGTTTATTAGTGCTTGATTCACGACATCTAATAGTTACAGTGTTAAGTCATTTCTGTCTATTTAGTTCAACCGGTTGTGCGTGATTAATGGTAAGCGTGTTAGACTATAGAGGCTAAGTGAAGTTGTTTAACACCTTGAGGAAAGTTAACTGAGCTATTATACCCAAAGAGGAATCCTATGGATATTGAGAGTTGATGAGCATATTGAGTCTTACTGTAGGAAATATCGCGGCATAGAAGGTGATATCGCACTGTCGAAGGAGCTGCGGTGTGAGATATCATAGGTTAAGAGCCGAACGAAAGAGTAAGTTTGTGCATCATCCTAGAAGCTGCGATGCGATAAGAGTCAGTTCCATAACAGAGCCAGCTAGGAAGAGACAGCCCGTGCTGAGAGAGTCAACTGGTTAAGTAGAGTCAGAGAACCTAGGATGCTACAGAACCTGGTTGAGGAAACTTGATTCTTCAGCCAACCCATCTAAGATCACTTCAGGTGAGACTTCAGACCGTTCTATGGTGTGTCACCGAAAGGGCCAGTGAGCTACGGGTTTTGTTGGTATAATAAGGTAAACCTGGGTCTGCAAAAGAGAGAGCAAACCAACAAATGGTTCTGTCACTGGTTTTGAACAAATTGAAGAGCTGATGTTCTGTTGGCATCCTACTAAAGAAGAAATTAACCAGTGGGTTGAGTCTAAGGAAAGAGAATTTGATGTGTAAGAAAACAAGAGTCCTAGGCTTAGTATAGAGGACTGGTTACAAAAACATATCTTCATAGACCTGTATGAGATATTTTTTGCGACCTATGCAAATGAGTTGTATGATTGGTTTTCAAAGTTGACTGATAAGCATGTATTCAAGAAGAAACAGAATATTGTCTGGACACCGGAGCTGATTCACACTGTGAAGAGTGTAGATAATCCCATTTCGAGGGAAGTATACTTCTGGCTTTTGATTTTGCTGGAAGGTTTCATTACAGAGTTTGCAGTTGATCGAAGAAAGAGTTTCAGCGAAGCAGAGAGGTAGAGTCTTCAAAGGATATCACGGTAAGTACTTGAACTCTTTAAATCTGTTCATTAAGATGTTATTGTATGAAAAAGGAGTAATGGATATATTCTCAGATGAATAAGTTAAGTAAGTGTAATGTCACAAGAGTTTGAGAGTGATTCTAAAGAAATTGGATGTACACATAGCGGTAAAAGATATAAAGTAGATCTCAGATCTTCCTTCTTTGAAGATAGTTCAGACAGTACTAGAGAACAGAGTCAAAATAGTAGAGAAACAACAGTAGGGGGTATCCCTTACCACCCTTATACCCCACAAAAAAAAATCGGGACTCAGAATAATCCCGCAGGAACTCCATCTAGTAGTTCACACATAGTACATACTATCTCTATACCATCTACATTTACACCACCAAGTGGTAGAAATACAGCAAACCAGAATCCACCTTGTAGAAAAAGAATGGGGGATGACATGAAATTACCTACCTTCAGGGGTACAGGGGCAGAAGACCCAGAACAACATTGGTTCCTACGTGAAGCTGTATGGACCATTAAAAAGATCCAGGATGACAATAATAAGCTTGTCTAGTTGGCTACTACACTTAGAGAATGAGCTTTAACATGGTATATGAAGTATGCATCAGCGCAGATTAGAACACTCATGGAGGTCAGGACCACAATGATTAAGGAATTTAAGAAACCCAAGTCTGAGTCACAATGTATCACAGAACTTAAATACATCAAACAGTTACCCATAGAGTCAGTATGGGATTTTGATCAGAAATTTAAAGCTCTTATAGACCAAGTTAGTTTTGAGTTTGCGCTAGAGCAACATAAGCAATGCTTCATCGCAGCACTGCTCCCTCATATCAGACTTACACTAATGCAACAGAAACTCCATATGCGGGATGAAGCAATGAAACTAGAGGCTTCACCTCTAGCTAAGACTAGTACAGGTATGACAAATTTACAGAATCAGTTAGCCATTCTCACTTTACAGCTACATGATATTAAGAGAGGAAAAGAGGTTGCACAAGAATTATGGTGTACAAAGTGTAAAGGACATGCCCATACTAAAAATAACTGTCCAGTATTTGTTGAGTATTTAGCAAGTGGGGCTCCTAACCCCTTAGTACAAAATAAAGGGCCATGGTGTGAAATATGTAGAACAAGAGGACATAGACCACAGGAATGCCCTTTACTTCAGAAGTATGTACAAACTCCTAAGAATTTATACTGTAACTTCTGTAAGTCAGTAGGACATGATGAAAATAATTGCAAAGCTTATGATTTCATGATAGAGAGAAAACATGACTTCTACAGAGTCCAGTCAGAGACATCAGGACCAGTAGCAGGACCACAGCATGAACTGGCTCATGATGGCTGTGGTGGAGGATTCAGAGGAAGAGGCCATGGTGGAGGCTTTGGCCATGGCCGTGGAACGATTGTTTGTTACAACTGTGGAGCTGGAGGACATTATGCTAGAGATTTCCAGAACCCTACTACAACATGTAAGTATTGCAAGTCCTATGATCATACTATAGAAGAATGTCCTATCTTGATAGCCAGGATTAAGGATCCTAAGCTAGCAGTAAAACAGAATATTCAGCTTATTGTTACTGAGCAGAAAGAACCAGAACCAAGAGTCAATATTGTGACTCGCAGTGGTGATTCTACTAGTAAGACATCACAGGATGCCGAAAAGAACACAGGTCCGAAGTGGGTGCATAAAGCAACTGATAAATCTACACTACTTGACCTGCAAAAGCACAAAGAAACATTTCAGCAAGCTAAAAATTTCTTTACTGACCCTACACCAGCAGGATCGTAGATATTGCCTCGTAGGGGTGTATCGTAGGAAAAACCTTGTCGCGTTAGTCCTATACAGACATCACATGATACCACATCGGGAAGGTGCGAAGAGGATGAGTTGATAGGAAGTGTACAATCCTTCTTGCGGAGCTGCTTGAAACTTGTAAGAAATGAGAAATCCATAGGAGAGATTCAACGCATCATAGATCAGTATGAGCATAATTATTCCGTGAGCAGTACGCAGCGTGTTGTTCATAATATTATGGGCCATACAAGAACAGGAAGAGAAATGAGACTCACAGCACAAATTGGAGAGTTTGAAATGGATGAGGTAATCCTAGATTTAGGATCATAGGTAAATGTTTTGACTAGGGAGACATGGGAACATATGGGTAGCCCTAAGTTAGCTAGATCACCTATCCATCTGCGACTAGCCAGCAGAGGGTATCTCCACTAGGCTGATTACCGCAAGTACCAGTTGATATTGAGGGAGTTCGCAGCTTTGTAGATTTTGAAGTCATAGAAATTATTGGCGATAGCAGACCGTATCCAGCTTTACTAGGTACTGATTGGGTAATTGATAACATGGCTGTTATCGATTTGAAGAAAAGACAAATGACCTTTGAGGATAAACAGATTCGAGTCATCGCACCGTTGGATCCTTTTCAGGGTCCTCGATACATTGAACCTGTCAGAGCAAGGGAAGAGGTGCATAATATGGAGAGCTTCTATTAGGTGACTGCTAACCAGAGTGATTATATCAACCCCACCGCGGAAGGAAATATTAGTTGGCGATGCAACAGCTCATGTGCATCAGATTCGGATGTTGGTTTAGAAAATTGGCAGAATAGACTTTATGAAGTTTCAGCTCGCACATGTGCATTTATGACTAATTCATTGCAATGGATTGGAACAGAGGTTAAGGATATTCCATCATTTGATGGCTTAGTAGACGTCGAAGAATTTTTACAGCAGTTTGAGCAAGAAATCCCTCATGAGCAGAGGATGGCATCTATTGACCTTGCAGTAAGAGCCACACCTACAAGATGGTGGCATGCACATAAAGAAAATATCGCATCATGGGATGATTTTAAGAGATTGATGGTGATCATATTCTCTAATGACAAGGAGCATTTCCAGCAGAAATATGCAGGAGAAAGTGACCCCAAGTCACATATTAAGATTTGTGAACAGAATTGGTTGGACATTCCAGAGGATGAATGGGTTCACCTATTCATTCACACTTTAGGCACAGTCCCAAGGAACTGGTACACTGAGACAGAGTTGCGCAAAGGAATGATTACATGGCCAGTTATGATAGACAGCTTTCTACTCACTTTCACTTTTGAATCTGAGTACCCAAGCATTGATCAGGCTCTAGAGATTATAAAGACTAAGATATTTGATGACTGTACCCTACCAGTGTATACTCAGCCTGATTGGGCCATTCAGTTAGAACATGCGCTAGAGTGTTACAACTTCGTAGAAGAGCCAGGCAATGAGGATGAGAATCCTCGTAGTATCAACATTCCAGAGTCAGAAGGGACTCGCGAAGTTGAGGGACCAAATCTAGACATTCCAGCTATCACAGAGCCTATTAAGATTAAAAAGATCAATATTGGCACAGAAGCAGAACCAAAGTTTGCCTCTATTGGAGACTATTGGGATGATGAAATGGTAGGACAAATCGCAAATTTGTTACATGACTATCAGGACTTATTTCCCACTAAGTTTATAGAAATGAATGGAATAGTAGGAGATTTGGGAGTCATGAGGATACCTTTGAAAGAGGATGCTAGGCCAGTTAAGCAGCATCCATACAGATTAAATCCTCGTTATAAAGAAAAAGTTAAAGATGAGATTGATAAGATGCTAGCAGTAGGCATCATTGAGCCAGTAGAAGAGAGCGAATGGGTTAGTCCCATGGTTGTGCAGGAAAAGAAAACTAAAGGAGAAATCAAGATTTGTGTCGATTTTCGTAAACTCAATGACGCATCACTTCATGACCCATTTTCGACACCATTTACTGATGAAGTTTTAGACAATGTAGGAGGACAAGAGATCTACTCATTCACTGATGGATTTTCAGGCTATCACCAGATAAGAATCCATCCAGATGATTGATATAAGACCACCTTTGCAACAGAATGGGGCTCATTCCAGTATACGGTAATGCCCTTTGGTCTTAAAAATGCACCAGCTATCTTTTCTAGAGTAGTAGTTGCTGTCTTTAAGGAATACATTCATAAATTATTAGAAGTCTATTTTGATGATTGGACTGTATTTGGATTAATCAAAAAGAATATAGGAGATTTAAGGCTCATGTTAGAGAAATGTAGGCAATATCAGATTTCTCTTAACTTGAAGAAATGTATATTCTGTGCACCATTTGGTATTCTGTTGGGTCATATTGTTTGCAGACAAGGCTTGATGGTAGATCCTGCAAATATTTCCATCATTGTAAATCTCCCAGCACCCAACTCAGTCAAGCATTTGAGGACAGTGCTTGGTCATACAAGGTATTATAGAAAATTCATCAAAGGCTATGCAAAGATCACAGCACCTATGGAAAATCTGTTAAAGAAAGAAGCGAAATTCCTATGTAATGAGGAATGCTAGCAAAGTTTAGACACTCTTAAAGAGAATATGGTTACAGCACCCATCTTAGTATTTTCAGATTGGAATAAGCCATTTCATGTACATGTGGATGCATCTGGAATCACACTGGGGATTGTCTTGACACAGCCAGGAGAAGGGGGTATCGATCACCCTATCGCGTACTCAAGCAGAAAGTTATCTACCGCAGAAAAGAATTACACCACTACAGAAAGAGAAGGATTAGCTATGGTGTATGCTCTACAGAAGTTTAGGCACTATCTATTGGGTTCCCCATTCAAGATGTTCACTGACCATTCCACTTTAAAGTATTTGGTCAATAAGACAGTATTAGGAGGAAGGATTTGCAGATGGTTACTCCTATTTCAGGAGTATGATTTTGAAATTATTGTAAAACCAGGAAGATTGAATGCTGGACCTAATCATCTATTGCGACTAGACTCGAGAGAAGAACCAAGTAATCTAGAGGATAATTTACCAAATGCGCAATTGTTCTCTATCCAGATCGCAGATGAGTACTACACAGATATTATTCACTTTCTCACTAAAGGGTGGGCAATAGTTGAGTTTACTAAGCAGCAAAAGAAACAGTTAGTTGTTAAAGCAGCAGATTTCACTTTGATCGTAGGACATTTATATAAGTTCGGTCTAGATGAAGTCCTGCGCAAATGCGTTATGCCGCACGAGAGAGAGGCCATTATCAGAGAAGAACACTCAGGTACCACAGGAGGTCATTTCCCAGGAAAGCCGACTACTCAGAAAATTCTAGCTGCAGGATTATGGCGGCCTACTTTGCACAAAGACACGAAGGAGTTTTGCAAATGGTGCGATATCTGCCAGAGGGTAGGAAAACCTTCGCGGAGAGATGAAATGCCGCTGCGACCACAGATTATGCTGTGGGCATTTGACAAGTGGGCTATATATTTCATGGGTCCTATCAACCCACTAGGGAAACAAACTGGTGTGAGATACATTATCACAGGAACAGAATACCTCACCAGGTGGGCAGAGGCCAAAGCAGTAAGGAATTGTGATGCTGCTACAGCTGCACATTTCATTTTTGAAAACATCATAAGTAGATTTGGATGTCCAATAATTTTGATGAGTGATCAAGGCACACACTTTCTGAATTGCACTATTCAGGCCTTGCCGGAGGAATTTCAGATACAACATCATAAGAGCACTCCCTACCACCCACAAGCTAATGGTACGGTGGAGGATTTTAACAAGATTTTAGAAAATGCTCTTACTAAGATCTGTAACAACAAAAGAGATGATTGGGACCTTAGGGTTAATGCTATATTATGGGATTATAGGACTACATGCAAGAAACTTATAGCACACACACCTTTCAGCTTGGTGTATGGACAAGAGGCTGTTATGCCTATGGAATATATTATTCCCAATTTAATAATTGCTCAAATTACCGATATCACTGATATAGATACGATGAATGAAAGACTAGCGCAGCTGCTTGCCTCAGAAGAAGATAGATTCATCGCAGGATTTCATCAAAAAGTGCAGAAGGCATGAGAAAAAGCTTGGCATGACAGGCACATCAAGAGAAATATTTTTTAGATAGGAGACCTAGTGCTCCTTTACGATAGCAAGTTTTTTAAGTTTCCCGGGAATTTCAAGACACATTGGTTTGGGCCATATCAGATTCAGCAAGTCACAGACGGAGGTGCTGTTCAGCTCAGTAAACTGAACGGGAGCTTGTTCCTACTTTGATCAATGGCAATAGGCTTAAGCTTTATAGTGATAGCCACTCCAACTCCCAGCCCTAATTCAGAGAACTAAGTGGTGCAGATGTCCAGTGTAGTTGAAAGGAGGCATCGCACCCATAGGTAGTCTATAATAAAAATAAAATAAAAAAATAAAAAAAAGTTCTAAGCAGGAGGAATTGCAGCAGGAAAGTTTATTTTGCACAAGTCATAGGATTTTTGCGGATTTTTGAATGTTGTGGATTTCACGTCAACTTTTTGGTTAAGGACGATGCGGTATGACATCATAGCGAGGCGATGTTCCTCGTGCCACGAAGACGATTTTTGAAAAGGGACAGAGGGCTAGTCACTTCACCCTCTGACAAGCAATTAATCTAGATATGACAGGTATATGTTGCCCTAGATTTGGTAAATCTTGGTCGAGACTGGCGCCTGTATACAATTTTCAAGGGAGATTTGATCGGATTTTTAGCAATTAATGAGGAGTGGGATGCCGTGTGTTAGTCTTGTCCATGCAATAAATGCCGCCAACAGGTCAAGCTTAAGTGACTGTTGCTTCAGAGATTATCACCTTCATTATAAATACACAGATCATTCAGACAAAAGGGTTACTTTTACAATTTCTGAGAGTTATAGAGAAAATTGTAGAAGTTTTCCCTGTGCAGAGATACTCCAGTTATAGAGTTCTAGTTTCCCTATTTTTGCATCCATTATCAGTCCAGAGTATTGCACTAGACGGTTTATGTCTGAGAAGGAACCTTTAGAAGACGTTGTGTGACGATTCCAACGTGGTGGCCTTGAGTCTGCTATGACGACGCCGCCCAAGGTTGTGAAATTAGGTGCACCACAGGTCAGACAGATGCCAAGGATGAAGAGTCAAGCTCAGATAGTAGAAGAGTCTAGCTCAGAGTAGAGAAAACGAAAGACGAGAAGATCACTGAAGATAAGGAAAGAGAGAAGAAGAATGATGAGAAGAAATATCCTGACAAGAACAAAGATGAAAAGGAGAGTGAGGAAATGGTGGATAAAAAGAAAGAGGAAGAAAGTAAAAATGAGAAAAAGAAAAAAGAAGGAAAAGGTTGACAAAGTACCACCATATCCAGGATATCTTCTTACTGCAAAATGCAGACAAAGGATTGTTCTCGGAATGGAATTCATGATTTGTATAGTTTTCGTATGAAAGGATCCAGACCGAATGAAATGTTTGAGAAGGCTAGAAGATACAGATCTATATTTTATTTGTGATACGAGTCCTAACCCAGATAAAGAGGAA
This sequence comes from Pseudotsuga menziesii, assembly GCA_001517045.1. Classification (NCBI taxonomy): domain Eukaryota; kingdom Viridiplantae; phylum Streptophyta; class Pinopsida; order Pinales; family Pinaceae; genus Pseudotsuga; species Pseudotsuga menziesii. Next base: position 248,305 of record LPNX010216917.1, on the reverse strand, counting down.
AAGATATTTGTGGAAGGCCTCTCAAAATCTCAAAGATCCTTAAAGGAGTTGTTGATCCACGGAGAGACCTATATGCAACTTTGGAGTATATCTTATGTGAGGGATTTGATGGTGATCCAGGTGAAGCGGTCACTTGAAGGTCTCGCAAGAAACCAGAGCGCGAGCATGACAATGAGGGAAATAAATATAAGAGAAATATATGAACTAAGTTTACAGAAGATGATGCCAAAGATAGTAGATAGAGCGAAGGCTCTGGAAGAGACAATGACCAAAATGGAGGAAGACCACAAGGCGCAGATTGTTGAGCTTGAGGATCGAGCACTAGGAACACCTGAGACAGACAAGGAAGCAAGGGCATAGGCCTTTAGAATCACTTCAACACAGATGAAGTGTTGTATAGATGATGCAGAGTCATTGCTAGTTGATGTGACGAAGACATGGTCAGAGCTAGAAGAGCTCCCAGATAGATTGGATTTGCAGCAGAGCATCCAGGACATAGAAAATGTAGTAGTAGCAATGAAGGAAGAATTCAAGAGATTAGGAGCTCTTGCAAAGATGAAGAAGATGACAGAGATGAACTGTTTGCAATAGGAAGCACAGCGGTTGCGAGAAAAATAAATACAATTCAATAATATGCTTCAACCGTATCAGGAACAAATCGCAGAGCTGGTCGATGCGGTTGAGTAGAAGGTCAAGGAGTTCACTACAAGAAAAAGTGAAATTGATAGCATAGAAGACCCCATGATTACTCAAGTTATACTTGAAGCGGTACAAGACTGTGTCGAAGCTACGGACAAAGATGTCGCAGGACTCAGGGAGAGATTCGCAAGGACTTCGCAGGAAGCCAAGCAGAAGCTACAGAAAGAGAAACTAGATGTCAGTGGCTCGGGGACGAGCCACAAGTAAGTGCTAGGGGACTATTGGAGCAGGGCCCCACATCTATAGGAAAAGTTGCTATCAGAACAAGAAAGTTAAAGGAAATAGTACTTGGAGCGGCCGAGAAGAGAGCTCAACCACTACATTTAAGGCAGCAGCGACGACAGGAGGGCTCAGCTACACTCATGAATGGAGAAGGAGAAACGAACCGAGGTATTAAAGACAAAGGACAGAAGGGGAGTGACCGAGGAAGCGGTTCCCATACCCACGATCAGCACCAAACATCATGGAAGACTGCAGAAAGCTACAGTGTGACCAGTAAGCGGCAGTTCAAAGTACAGATAGGCTGACTATCATAGTTAGGGTTTTGGGTTATTGTTGGGATAGGCCCAAAGTGTTGTATCATGGTGAGACCTTCGGGCCACCTATTTAAGCATGTATTTTGTATTATGAAGGGTTATATAGTTAGATGGATAGTTAGATAGACGGTTAGCTAGTTAACCCGCTAGTTAGCTAGCTAGATAGATATATATTAAGAAAGAGTCAAGCTCTAGTTCTGTGTCCAGTCTGTAGTTATCTTACTGTAACCAGTAGCCAGCTCCTTGAGCACAAATGTAACAATCTGTAGGGATTGAGAGAGAGAGAGAGAGAGAGGGTATATTGTAAGAAGAAATCATAATAGAAAGAGAAGAGATCTAAGAGAGAAGGGCTCCCAGTTGAGTGCGTGGAGTTTCCCAAAAGATCTCTAGCTGCATAATAGGTTGCAGCGGAACTGTGTTACTCTCCCCAGATATAATTAAAACACAGTTCCCGTGGAAGTAGCTTCCTCCCTGGAAGTGAACCACGTAAAATCCGTGTGTTGTGCAACTGTTTCATGTGATTATGCTATGCTTATTTGCTATCTGTTATTCGTTACATGAACTTTGCTATCAGTTAATGAATGTATGTATGCTATCCTTCAGTTGCAGCAACATAGAAGGTTAAATGTGGGTTGAATGTGTTAAGTATTCTGTATATGTGTTTATCAGTGCTTGATTCACGACAGCTAACGGTTACAGTGTTAAGTGATTTCTGTATATTTAGTTCAGCCAGTTGTGCATGATTAATGGTAAGCATGTTAGACTATAGAGGCTAAGTGAAGTTGTTTAACACCTTGAGGAAAGTTAACTGAGCTATTATACCCAGAGAGGAAGCCTCTGGATCTTGAGAGTTGATGAGCATATTGAGTCTTACTGTAGGAAATATCACGGCATAGAAAGGCGATATCGCACTGTCGAAGGAGCTGCGGTGTGAGATATCGCAGGTTAAGAGCCGAGCGAAAGAGTAAGTTTGTGCATTGTCCTAGAAGCTACAATACGATAATAGTCAGTTCCATAACAGATTTAGCTAGGAAGAGACAGCCTGTGCTAAGAGAGTCAACTGGTTAAGTAGAGTCAGAGAACCTAGGATGCTACAGAACCTGGTTGAGGAAACTTGATTCTTCAGCCAACCCATCTAAGATCACTTCAGGTGAGACCTCAGACCGTTCTGCAGTCTGTTGCCGAAAGGGCCAGTGAGCTAGGGGTTTTGTTGGTATAATAAAGTAAACCCGGGTCTGCAAAAGAGAGAGTAAACCAACAAATGGTTCCGTCACCAGTTTTGAACAAATTGAAGAGCTGATGTTCTGTTGGCATCCTACTAAAGAAGAAATTAACCAATGGGTTGAGTCTAAGGAAAGAGAATTTGTTGCGCAAAAAATAAGAGTCCTAGGCTTAGTACAGAGGACTGGTTACAAAAACATATCTTCCCAGACCTGCATGAGATATTTTTTGTGACCTATGCAAATGAGTTGTATGATTGGTTGTCAAAGTTGACTAATAAGCATGTATTCAAGAAGAAACGAAATATTGTTTGGACACCAGAGCTGATTCACACCATGAAGAGCGTAGATAATCCCATTTCATGGGCAGTAGACTTCTAGCTTGCAATTTTGCTGGAAGGTTTCATTACAGAGTTTGCAGTTGATCGAAGAAAGAGTTTCAGCGAAGCAGAGAGGTACTTCTTCAAAGGATATCGCAGTAAGTACTTGAACTCTTTAAATCTATTCCTTAAGATGTTATTGTATGAAAAAGGAGTACTGGATATATTCTCAGATGAATAAGTTAAGTAAGTGTAATGTCACAAGAGTTTGAGAGTGATTCTAAAGAAATTGGATGTACACCTAGCGGTAAAAGATATAAAGTAGATTTCATATCTTCCTTCTTTGAAGACAGTTCAGACAATACTAGAGAACAGAGTCAAAATAGTAGAGAAAGAACAGTAGGGGGTATCCCTTACCACCCTTATACCCCACAGAAACAAATCGGGACTCAGAATAATCCCGCAGGAACTCCATCTAGTAGTTCACACATAGTAGATACTATCTCTATACCATCTACATTTACACCGCCAAGTGGTAGTAATAAAGCAAACTAGAATCCACCTCGTAGAAATAGAATGGGGGATGACATGAAATTACCTACCTTCAGGGGTACAGAGGCAGAAGAACCAGAACAACATTGGTTCCTACATGAAGCTGTATGGACCATTAAACAGATCCAGGATGACAATACTAAGCTTGTCCAGTTGGCTACTACACTTAGAGAACGAGATTTAACATGGTATGTGAAGTATACATTAGTGCAGATTAGAACACTCATGGAGGTCAGGACCGCAATTATTAAGGAATTTAAGAAGCAAAAGTCTGAGTCACAATGTATCACAGAACTTAAAGATATCAAACAGTTACCCACAGAGTCAGTATGTGATTTTGATTATAAATTTAAAGCTCTTATAGACCAAGTTAATTTTGAGTTTGTTCCGGAGCAACATAAGCAATGCTTCATCGTAGCACTGCTCCCTCATATCAGACTTCCAATAATGCAACAAAAACTCCATATGCAGGATGAAGCATTGGAGATGGCAATGAAACTAGAGGCTTCACCTCTAGCTGAGACTAGTATAGGTATGACAAATTTACAGAATCAGTTAGCCAATTTCACTTTACAACTACATGAGATTAAGAGAGGAAAAGAGGTTGCACAAGAATTATGGTGTACAAAGTGTAAAGGACATGACCATACTAAAGATAACTGTCCAGTATTTGTTGAGTATTTAGCAAGTGGGGCTTCTAACCCCTTAGTACAAAATCAAGGGCCATGGTGTGAAATCTGTAGAACAAGAGGACATAGACCACAGGAATGCCCTTTACTTCAGAAGTATGCACAAACTCCTAAGAATTTATACTGTAACTTCTGTAAGTCAGTAGGACATGATGAAAATAATTGCAGAGCTTATGATCTCATGATAGAGAGAAAACATGACTTCTACAGAGTCCAGTCAGAGACATCAGGACCAGTAGTAGGACCACAGCATGAACCGGCTCATGATGGCCGTGGTGGATGACTCAAAGGAAGAGGCCGTGCTGGAGGCTTTGGCCGTGGCTGTGGACCAATTGTTTGTTACAACTGTGTTGCCGAAGGACATTATGCTAGAAATTGTCAGAACCCTACTACAACATGTAAGTATTGCAAGTCCTATGATCATACTATAGAAGAATGTCCTATCTTGATAGCCAAGATTAAGGATCCTAAGCCAGTTGTAAACTAGAATATTCAGCTTATTGCTGCTGAGCAGAAAGAACTAGAACCAAGATTCAATATTGTGACTCGCAGTGGTGCTTCTACTAGTAAGACATCGTAGGATGCCGAAAAGAATACAGGTCTGAAGTGGGTGCGTAAAGCAACTGATAAATCTACACCACTTGACCTACAGAAGAACAAAGAAACATTTCAGCAAGCTAAAAATTTCTTTATTGACCCTACACCAGCAGGATCGCAGATATTTCCTCATAGGGGTGTATCGTAGGAAAAATCTTGTGGTGTTAGTCCTGTGCAGACATTGCAGACTACCATATCGAGAAGGTGCGAAGAAGATGAGTTGACAGGAAGTGTACAATCCTTCCTGCGGAGCTGCTTGAAACTCGTAAGAAATGAGAAAGCCATAGGAGAGCTTCAACTCATCATAGATCAGTATCAACAGACTTCTTTCGTGAGCAGTACGCAGTGTGCTGTTCATAATATTATGGGCCATACAAGAACAAGAAGAGAAATGAGACTCATAGCACAAATTAGAGAGTTTGAAATGGATGAGGTAATCCTAGATTTAGGATCAGAGGTAAATGTTCTAACTAAGAAGACATGGGAACAGATGGGTAGCCCTAAGTTAGCCAGATCACCTATCCATCTGTGACTAGCCAATCAACAGAGGGTATTGCCACTAGGCCGATTACCACAAGTACCAGTTGATATTCATGGAGTTCGCAGCTTTGTAGATTTTGAAGTCATAGAAATTATTGGCGATAGCAGACCGTATCCAACTTTACTAGGTATTGATTGGGCAATTGATAACATGGTTGTTATCGATTTGAATAAAATACAAATGACCTTTGAGGATAAATAGATTCGAGTCATCGCACCATTGGATCCTTTTCAAGGTCCTCAATACATTAAACCTATCAGAGCAGAGGAAGAGGTGTGTAATATGGAGAACTTCTATCAGGTGACTACTAACGAGAGTGATTATATCAACCCCACCGCGGAAGGAAATATTAGTTGGCGATGCGACAGCTCATGCGCATTGGATTTGGATGTTGGTTTAGAAAATTGGCAGAATAGACTTTATGAAGTTTCAACTCGCAGATGTGCATTTATGACTAAGTCACTGCGATGGATTGGAATAGAGGTTAAGGATATTCTGTCATTTGATGGCTTAGCAGACGTCGAAGACTTTTTACAGTAGTTTGAGTAGGAAATCCCTCATGAGTAGAGGATGGCATCTATTGACCTTGCAGTAAGAGCCACACCTGCAAGATGGTGGCATGCACATAAAGAAAATATCGCATCATGGGATGATTTTAAGAGATTGATGGAAATCAGATTCTCTAATGACAAGGAGCGTTTCCAGTAGAAATATACAGGATAAAGTGACCCCAGGTCACATATTAAGATTTGTGAACAGAATTGGTTGGAAATTCCAGAGGATGAATGGGTTCACCTATTCATTCACACTTTAGACACAGTCCCAAGGAACTGGTACACTGAGACAGAGTTACGCAAAGGAACGATTACATGGCCAGTTATGATAGACAACTTTCTACTCACTTTCACTTTTGAATTTGAGTACCCAAGCATTAATCAGGCTCTAGAGATTATAAAGACTAAGATATTTGATGACTGTACCCTACCAGTGTATACTCATCTTGATTGGGCTATCCAGTTAGAACATGTGCTAGAGTGTTACAACTTCGCAGAAGAGCCAGGCGATGAGGATGAGAATCCTTGCAGTATCAACATTCCAGAGTTAGAAGGGACTCACGAAGTTGAGGGACCAAAGCTAGACATTCTAGCTATCACAGAGCCTATTAAGATTAAAAAGATCAATATTGGCACATAAGCAGAACCAAATTTTGCCTCTATTGGAGACTATTGGGATGATGAAACGGTAGGACAAATCACAGATTTGTTACATGACTATCAAGACTTATTTCCCACTAAGTTTATAGAAATGAAGGGAATAGTAGGAGATTTGGGAGTCATGAGGATACCTTTGAAAGAGGATGCTAGGCCAGTTAAGCAGCGTCCATACAGATTAAATCCTCGTTATAAAGAAAAATTTAAAGATGAGATTGATAAGATGCTAGCAACAGGCATCATTGAGCCAGTAGAAGAGAGTGAATGGGTTAGTGCCATGGTTGTGCAGGAAAAGAAAACTAAAGGAGAAATCAGGATTTGTGTCGATTTTCGCAAACTCAATGATGCATCACTTCACCAGTACTGGACAAATATTATTCACTTTCTCACTAAAGGGTGGGCACTAGTTGAGTTTAATAAGCAGCAAAAGAAACAGTTAGTTGTTAAAGCAGCAGATTTCACTTTGATCACAGGACATTTATATAAGTTAGGTCCAGATGAAGTCCTGCGCAGATGCGTTATGCCACACGAGAAATAGGCCATTATCAGAGAAGCACACTCAGGTACCACAGGACGTCATTTCGCAGGAAAGCCGACTGCTCAGGAAATTCTAGCCGCAGGATTATGGTGGCCTACTTTGCACAAAGACACTAAGGAGTTTTGCAGATGCTGAGATATCTGCCAAAGGGTAGGAAAACCTTCGCGGAGAGATTAAATGCCGCTGTGACCACATATTACAATGCGGGCATTTGAAAAGTGGGCTATAGATTTCGTGGGTCCTATCAACCCACCAGGGAAACGAACTGGTGCGAGATACATTATCACAGGAACATAATACCTCACTAGGTGGGCAGAGGCCAAAGCAGTAAGGAATTGTGATGTTGCTACAGCTGCACAGTTCATTTTTGAAAACATCATAAGTAGATTTTGATGTCCAGTAATTTTGATGAGTGATCAAGGCACACATTTTCTGAATCGCACTATTCAGGCCTTGACGGAGGAATTTTAGATACAGCATCATAAGAGCACTCCCTACCACCCACAACCTAATGGTACGGTGGAGGATTTTCACAAGATTTTAGAAAATGATCTTACTAAGATCTGTAACAACAAAAGAGATGATTGGGACCTTAGGGTTAATGCTGTATTATGGGCTTATAGGACTACATGCAAGAAGCTTACAGGACACACACCTTTCATCTTGGTGTATGGACAAGAGGCTGTTATGCCTATGGAATATATTATTCCCAGTTTAAGAATTTCTCAAATTACCGAGATCACTGATATATATATGATGAATGAAAGACTAGCACAGCTGCTTGCCTTAGAAGAAGATAGATTCATCACAAGATTTCATCAAAAAATGCAGAAGGCACAAGAAAAAGCTTGGCATGACAGGCACATCAAGAGAAATATTTTTCAGATAGGAGACCTAGTGCTCCTTTACGATAGCAAGTTTGTTAATTTTCCATGGAAGTTCAAGACACATTGGTTGGGGCCATATAAGATTCAGCAAGTCACAGACGGAGGTGCTGTTCAGCTCAGTAAACTGAACGGGGAGCTTGTTCCTACTTTGATCAATGGCAGTAGGCTTAAGATTTATATTGATAGCCACTCCACCTCCCAGCCCTAATTCAGAGAACTAAGTGGTGCAGATGTCCAGTGTAGTTGAAAGGAGGCATCGCACCCATAGGTAGTCTACACTTAAAAAAAAAAAAGGTTCTAAGTAGGAGGAATCGTAGCAGGAAAGTTTATTTTACGCAAGACATAGGACGCTTGCGTAGTTTTGAATGTTGCGGAGTTCATGCCAACTTTTTTTTTTAAGGACGATGTGGTATGACATCGCATCGAGGCAATGTTCCCCCTGCCACAAAGATGATTTTTGAAAAGGGACAGAGGGCTAGTCACTTCGCCCTCTCACAAGCAATTAATCTAGATATGACAAGTATATGTTGCCCTAGATTTGGAAACAGTACAAGGATTGTCCTAGATTTGGTAAATCTTGGTCGAGACCAGCGCCTGTATACAATTTTCAAGGGAGATTTGATCATATTTTTAGCAATTAATGAGGAGCGGGACACCGCGTGTTAGTCTTGTCCATGCAATAAATGCCACCAATGGGTCTAGCTTAAGCAACCGTTGCTTCATAGATTATTGCCTTCATTATAAATACACAGATCATTCAGATAGAAGGGTTACTTTTGCGATTTCTGAGAGTTATAGAGCAAATTGTAGAAGTTTTCCCTATGCAGAGATACTCCAGTTACAGAGTGCTAGTTTCCCTATTTTCGTAGCCATTATCAGTCCAGAGTACTGCACTAGACGGTTTATGTCCGAGAAGGAACCTTTAGAAGATGTTGTGCGACAATTCCAGCGTTGTGGCCTCGAGTCTGCTATGACGACGCCGCCCAAGGTTGTGAAATTAGGTGCACCACTGGTCAGACAGACGCCAAGGATGAAGAGTCAAGCTCAGATAGTAGAAGATTCCAGCTCAGAGCAAAGAAAAAGAAAGACGAGAAGATCACTGAAGATAAGGAAACAGAGAATAAGAATGATGAGAAGAAATATCCGGACAAGAAGAAAGATGAAAAGGAGAGTGAGTAAATGGTGGATAAAAAGAAAGAGGAAGAAAGTAAAAATGAGAAAAAGAAAAAAGAAGGAAAAGGTTGACAAAGTACCACCATATCCAGGATAGCTTCTTACTACAAAATGCAGACAAATGCTTGTTCTCGGAATGGAATTCATGGTTTGTATAGTTTTCATATGAAAGGATCTAGACCGAATGAAATGTTTGAGAAGGATGGAAGATATAGATTTATATTTTCTTTGTGATACGAGTCCTAACCCAGATAAAGAGGAAAATATATATGTGGAAGGCCTCTCAAAATCTCAAAGATCCTTAAAGGAGTTGTTGATCCACAAAGAGACCTATATGCAACTTTGGAGTATATCTTGTGTGAGGGATTTGATGGTGATCCAGGTGAAGCGGTCACTTGAAGGTCTCGCAAGCAACCAGAGCGCGAGCATTACAATGAGGGAAGGAAATATAAGAGAAATATATGAACTAAGTTTACAGAAGATGATGCCAAATATGGTAGATAGAGCAAAGGCTCTAGAAGAGACAATGGCCAAAATGGAGGAAGACCACAAGGCGCAGATTGCTGAACTTGAGGCTCGAGCACCAGGAACGCCTGAGGTAGACAAGGAAGCAAGGGCACAAGCCCTTAGACTCACTTCAACACAGATGAAGTGTCACATAGATGATACGGATTCATTTCTAGCTGATGCGACGAAGACATGGTCGGAGCTAGAAGAGCTCCCAGATAGATTGGATTTGCAGTAGAGCATCCAGACCATAGAAAATGCAGTAGCAGCAATGAAGGAAGAAGTCAAGAGATTAGGATATTTTGCAAAGATGAAGAATATGACAGAGATGAACCATTTGCAACAAGAAGTGTAGCGGTTCCAAGAAAAAGAAATACAACTCAATAATATGCTTCAACCGTATTAGGAACAAATCGCAGAGCGGGTCGATGCGGTTGAGTAGAAGGTCACGGAGTTCACTACAAGCAAAAGTGAAATTGATAGCACAGAAGACCCCATGATTACTCAAGTTATTCTTGAAGTGGCACAAGACTGTGTCGAAGCTATGGACAAAGATGTCACAGGACTTAGGGAGAGATTCGCAAGGACTTCGCAGGAAGCCAAGGAGAAGCTATAGAAAGAGAAACTAGATGTTAGTGGCTTGGGGACGAGCCACAAGTAAGTGTTAGGGGAATGTTGGTGCAGGGCCCTACATCTATAGGAAAATCTACTATCGAAACAAGAAATTGAAAGGAAATAATACCTGGAGCGGCCGAGAAGAGAGCTCAACCACTGCATTTAAGGCAGCGACGATGACGGGAGGGCTCAGCTACCCTCATGAATGGAGAAGGAGCAACGAGTAGAGGTATTAAAGACAAAGGACAGAAGGGGAGTGACTGAGGAAGTGGCACCCATACCCATGATCAGCGCCAGACATCATGGAAGACTGCAGAAAGCTGCAGTGTGACCAGTAAGCGGCAGTTCAAAGTACAGATAGGCCGACTATCACAGTTAGGGTTTTGGGTTACTATTGGGATAGGCCCATAGTGTTGTATCATGGTGAGAACTTCAGGCCACCTATTTAGGCATGTATTTTGTATTATGAAGGGTTAGACAGTTAGATAGACAGTTAGCCAGTTAGCCCGCTAGTTAGCTATCTAGGTAGATAGATATTGAGAAAGAGTCGAGCTCTGGTTCTGTGTCCAGTCTGTAGTTATCTTATTGTAACCAGTAGCCGGATCCTTGAGCATGAATGTAACAATCTGCAGGGATTGAGAGAGAGAGAGAGAGGGTATAATTTAAGAAGAAAGCATAATAGAAAGAGAAGAGATCTAAGAGAGAAGGGCTCCCGGCTGAGTGCGTGGAGTTTCCCAGAAGATCTCCAGCTGCATAATAGGTTGTAGTGGAACTGTGTTACTCTCCCCAGATATAATATAAACACAGTTCCCATGGACGTAGCTTCCTCCCTGGAAGTGAACCACGTAAAATCCGTGTGTTGTGCGACTGTTTCATGTGATTATGCTATGATTATTTGCTATCTGTTATTCGTTACATGAACTTTGCTATCAGTTAATGAATGCATGTATGATATCCTTCAGTTGCAGCAACATAGAAGGTTAAATGTGGCTTGAATGTGTTAAGTATTATGTATATGAGTTTATTAGTGCTTGATTCATGATAGCTAATAGTTACAGTGTTAAGTGATTTCTGTATATCTAGTTCAGCCAATTGTGCGTGATTAATGGTAAGCGTGTTAGACTGTAGAGGCTAAGTGAAGTTGTTTAACACCTTGAGGAAAGTTAATTGAGCTATTATACCCAGAGAGGAAGCCTCTGGATCTTGAGAGTTGATGAGCATATTGATACTTACTGTAGGAAATATCACGGCATAGAAAGGCGATATCGCACTATCGGAGGAGCTGTGGTGTGAGATATCACAGGTTAAGAGCCGAGCGAAAGAGTAAGTTTGCGCATCTTCCTAGAAGCTGTGATGCGATAAGATTTGTTAGGATTATTAATCCTCCCTTGTCCAAATTTGGTCATATGTCTAAATTAGGAGTCATGTCTAAATCGGGAGTCATTCCAGTCTATTTATAGTCATTAGCACCATTGGTTAAACTTGACCTAATTGGGGCACATGTTTCAGTTACCAAAGTGTGGGGAACACTAATTGAGACTCACTGCCACTTATTGCACTTGATTGCATACGTTTAGGAGTCTCTTAGATCAATCCATACAATTTAGGAAGCAACTGGGAGTGCCGAAACCAACCAAGGTCAATTCACCTTAGTTAATGACTAGTCAAGCCAAGTTAGGAGTCAGTTACATTCAGTTCTAGCCCTCTACATTCAGTTAAATAATGGTTTAATTAATTGCACACATGTGGGGCACTTTTCTCACCTACCACATTCAGTTAACCATTATTTAATATTAAATGTAACACTTGGTTGTGTTTTAGAACTCCAGTTATGATTTAGACAAGGACAGTTAACTACTGGGTCCTCCAATTGTGATTTAGACAAGTCTTGGTTACCTACAGTCAAGTAGAGTCATCAATTCGAACTTCCTCATGTGGATTCGAATTGCTTGTGGCTATTAAAGCCATTTTACATTATTGTAATTATCATCTAAATTACTTTTTGTTTAATGAAAGCATTCACAGCTGCAAGCCTTTTGCACTATTTCATTCTTCAATTGCTGAGTAAATTGTGAGATATTCTTTGTGAGTTTTCTTTCTTGTCTACAAATCTATATGCTCAAATTTACAAGAGTCAGTTCCATAGCAGAGTGAGCTAGGAAGAGACAGCCCGTGCTGAGAGAGTCAACTGGTTAAGTAGAGTCAGAGAACCCAGGATGCTACAGAACCTGGTTGAGGAAACTTGATTCTTCAGCCAACCCATATAAGATCACTTCGGGTGAGACTTCAGACCGTTCTGCGGTATCTCACCGAAAGGGCCAGTGAGCTAGGGGTTTTGTTGGTATAATAAAGTAAACCCGGGTCTGCAGAAGAGAGAGTAAAGCAACAATTCCCTTGCATGCTGTCAAACCGATCTTCAAAAGAACCATTCAAGGAAAACACGTGACAATTTCCGTGTGAAACATACACAACTTCATCTAAAACTTCTAATTTCAAAACTTCATGTTCTTTATATGTTTCAGCAGAAACATTATTCATTTCTTCAACATGTCTAGTTTTCACTATGTCTTCATAATTCTAATCTTGGATTGCAATGAGATTTTCCTCACTAACATAAATTGTGACAGGTTGATTGCATTCTTCAGAAAACAAATCATTATACCCATCTCCTTCAAAATCACTAGGCTGATCATCTCCTTCAAGCAAAGAGAGCTTTATATATTCATGTAAATCTTTGGGTGTAATATGAATCTGATCAACATGTGGCAGTCCTTCTTCAACCATTATTTTAAAATATGATTTCTCTTTACTTGCATTTTCAGAAAATGTGGAGGGACTACAAGACTGATATTTTCCAGAATTATCATCTTCTATGTAATCAATCACACCAGCACTGTAAATTTCAAGAGATTGCTGTTGCGAAAAGGAATTTTCTGTTTGTGAAGGGGAGGCTTCTTCTTGTAACAAAAATTTGGAAGTTGAATAACAAGAGGAAGGATTCGATTGATAGTCCCAACCTCTCTCCTTGTCACACATAGAATGGCAAGAATGATGCATATCATCATTAGTTTCAGGAAGAGAGATATAACCGGTCTAAATAGAGCTTTGGTCTATGTCACCTTTAGTTGACGAAGACAATACTGACTGCTGGGAGTTTTCTTGAATGTTATGGTAGATAGTTTGTCTTTATTTTTTAGATGAGTATTCATGTAAGATATCTAAAAACTATTCATCCAAATACTGATCATCACCACACTCATCTTTCACATTTTCAATGAACTCTCTATCGTGTGTGCAACAATTTTGAAGTAACAACAAAGAAGGGTAATGCCTTTTGAAATGTTCATGAAATATTGTATGAAAGTCTTTAAGGGAGGATAAACTCCTTGCTGGAAATCCCTCATACCAAGACCTTGCATACCCTTCCAAACTAAACATGAACAGTCTCATTAAAGAATCTCCATGCCATCCAACTCCCAGCTTATGTATATGCTTATGAAATCTAAACAGATGAATGGCAGCATCATCACCATTTTCATCATTGAATCTTGAAAGATATGTCTACCAATCTACCAGAGGTATTTTATTGGGATAACCAAGAATGGCAGCAATATTCATAGGAGCATACCTTACAGCCTAAGAAGTCATCTTGATGGTGGAGAAACTGAATCAGCTCCTCAAACTTTGCAATCACATTTGATAGTGGAGCTACCATAGAACATTATGAAGAATGGATCCTTCGCAAATGGAGTCGCCAGGTGAAAAGAGACATGACCTTCTTGTCATCTGACCATTGTTCACCATCAACAATCAGATCTAAACCTTTCATTTAAATCCTGGGAAGATTTGATACCTCTCCCCGTCTTATTCTTTCGGACCACCAGTCTCCTCAGTGGAGCCACCTTCCAGAATCTTTTAGTGGAGTCGCCAGGGAAAATGATACAACCTTCTTCACATGTAAGAATCTCTGTTTTCCCATAGAAATCCTTTATCCTTTGAATTCAATTTCATCCCCGGCAACGACTCTAGTTTGTTAGCACTGGAATTGAACCAAAGGTTGTGGAAGGGCTCACCTCTGGGTAACAGCAAAACCACTTTTGGTCGTGCCTCCAGCTTTGCGCAATCAGAGAGGGATCTCTCGTTCGTCACTGGAGCAACTCCACATAAGGTTGTCAGTCTTGTGTGTCACCAGAGTCTACTTCGCATAGGATTTTCAGTCGGTATGATCAGGGGGCTAGGATCCTGAATGGGGCAAAGTGGGTTGAGGTAGGTGCATGATGGGGTTATCGGGGTTGAAGGACCATGGGAAAATGGAGTCGAAACCTGCACAAGAAATGATTACAGATGGGAAGAATGACAAAAGGTAGAAAACAGAGGCAAGATAGCTACTGATTTCCCAATCAGGATATTTTAGCGGGTGTTTTGGAGGACAAGAAAGAACAGTCCATCTCATGGAGCATCGGCGAGATGAATTCCATGAAACTTTAGAAGAACCATTGTTGATTCCTGGCACAACAGTCGAAGCGTAGCAAGTACAAATTCTGAACCACTATACCCTATGTTGCAGGCATGAAAGAAATAAACAAAATGGAGTGAAAACAAGGAAACACAATTTACACGTAAAGAAAGCACTTATTGGGAAAAGCAACAACACAGGAATCTCTACTGTGAATGACAGTCTTCCACTACAATTTTAATCATACACAGGTATCAAGATTTTACAAATGGGAGCCTCAACCCGGGATTGTTTCCCAATCCAAATCTCTAACTCCTTTCTCCCTCTATCGGGAATGTTTTTATACAATCCTGATGCTAAGACTACAAAATAAAAAATTGTTACAAGTCGCCATCCGGCGTTAACAGTGCAAAGAGTGGGTTATCGCCATGTTTTACAAATATAAACAAACATTATGGAGACGGAGCGCGTGATAACGTGGGATGACAGCACAGATCCTCCCACAATCCTGCTTCGTGAAAATGACTCCCACGTGACGTACTGATGAATGATTGTCTACACAGGCTGCCCTGGACCCATTTTGGGTCTCCTTGTCCACCACTACTGCAAGCTGGGACTTCGAAGGTCAAGACAGCAGCCAGGAGTGCCAGAGGGATGTCGCTAGGATGTCTAGACCCATGCACCACATATCCAGAGACTAGGTGGTGTAGAAGCAGGTGAATCCCTCTTGGTATCTAACATCTGTGCCCCGGTGGTTGAAAGTCTTCTGACATGGACAACCAGAATACAGATTTTGGGCCTACCTACTAAGAGTACTCCTTGTCGAACTAATTTCTCGAACCACACTATCATGGTTGTCTATGGAATACCTCGACACTGCTTGGGATTCAACCTCATATAGATCTTACCATCTACACAATTCCATGTCTCAAAGTTCTTCAGAAGGTGGTGCTATATAGCGCGAGCAGGAAAGGAATTGGGAAGGGATGCTTCTTTGAAATGGCTTCAATGGTGGTATGTGTGGTGCCAGAGTGGAGCTCTTTTCCTCTTGATGTTCAATCATATCAGATGGCATGGCTAAGATTCTGAATCATTTCTATGTGGCTACCAAGCTGGTTCTAAGGGTTGTGCATTTGACCATCTTCTGCCCTTTCCGTCACCTTGATGGTGGTGTCAGGATTTTTTAGTTGACAGCATCCCTCGGTCTTGTGTAAATGCCAGGTCTGTCACCTCAATGAATCAAAACTCTATCTCTCTCACGGTTTCCATCGAAATGAAAACTGTGCCACACTTGCAATCCGGGGAGTTGCACTACGAGACAAGACTTCCACCTCAGGTGTATCCTGAATGGCGTCGGAGGAATCAAATAATCTATGATGAGGTAGATTACATGTGTGAATGACCCCCTCCGCTATCATTTCCACATAGGATGGGATATTTGCACTTCGGGAGTCTTCTTCAGCCGTTCGATCAAAGGAAGTTTTTGTATCCACCGTCCACATTCCACTTATCCCATCGCCAATATTTCTCTTCGGTACACCGTTGGTGGTTTGGATCGTGATATGTTCTGAGCCGTAGATCGAGGTCGGCCCTCATGCAGCCGTCGATCGGAATAGGCCCCACCCTTTTTCGCAATGGAGAACTCAACTATTCACCTGTGCTGGTTTGCCCTGCGAAATGAACCATAGCCACTGATCTTTCCTCACTTTCATCACAGCCATTGATCCTTTTGACCTCTGCGCCTTTTCACGATTTGAGATTGCAGTTTTACCTGCACAAGTATGGATTGCAAAATCACTTTAGGCCATAGATCTGCACCAAGCCACATCTCAACCGTCAAAAAATTCCGGTCATTAACGGATTTTGCGATCTAGGAAAAGACCTTGGACCGTGCATGTTTGTCCACGCAAAGCGATCCGAAACCGTTGATCTTCCTCTGACCAATCACAGCCCTTGAATCTGGATCACGCCCAATGTCATGATACACTTGCCACTTTCATCGTTGAAGGATGGTCACACGAGATTCGAGGGGCTGAGACCCTTACCGAACCTCTATCAAGCCCTCAAATCAACTGTTAAAATGGAGTTTTAATAGAAGTGTTTATTTAATATGAAGATGTCGGAAAGTGGATCTATTTCTGACCATTTAAATGGATTTAATACACTTACCAGTCAGTTAAGTTCTATAAAAGTGAACATTGATGATGAGGTTAGGGCTCTTCTAATCTTGTGCTCATTGCCCTAGTTCATCTGAAGAAAGTAACTATGTCCCTAGTTCAAACACTCTTAAGTTTTATAATGTCGTTGATGTTATTCTTAGTGAGGAAATGCGAATAAAAATCACAAGTGAGACATCAGGTAATGCGTTGACCATAGAGAACAGAGGGAGACAAAACGAGAGAGGAAGGAGCCTAGGAAATCACAGCAAGTCTAAAAAGATAAGATCCAAGTCCAGATTCAAAAAAATAGAGTGTTGTAACTGTGGTAAGAAAGGACATCTGAAGAAATACTATCGAGCACCAAAGAAGAAGGGTGAGAGGAAGCAAGAGACTACTCAGGAAGTGAATGTAGTAGGTGATGTGTTACAAGATGCTTTTATCTATGTTTGGAGAAACATGGTGGAATATCACTAAAGGATCACTGGTAATAGAAAAAGGAGATAGGGTAGGTACGTTATATTTATGTCCTCATAATACTGATTATTCTATCTTTGTAGCTTCCAAAGAAACAGGTGCGGCACTGTGGCATCATAGGCTTGGCCACATGAGTGAGAAGGGGATGCAGATTCTCCACTCAAGGGGTTGGAGTAAGCTATTTACCTGACCATTTGCACTGGGGCCCACTTGATGCCATCGGGTGATAGCTTACTCTATTACCTTTCCGTGAGGCCAAGAACAACCAATTCCAACACCTACTTTCACACCAACTGCGCTCTCGAATTCATCCATCCATAAATTTAGCCATGGAAATTCTTGTTTTTTAAATGCAAGTTTAAAATTGTAAGTTTTGATTGGAATTTTTATGAAAATTGAAAATGTATGTTTAGAACTGTATAATTTTAGTCAACTCCATAAAAATAACTAGAAAGATCTAAAACTTGGAATGTTTTACCAACTTCCTTTGTAACAATTAATCAACTCCATTATCTATTTTATGGAACCCAATCCAAGTTTAAACCTTGGATTATTTATCCTTCATGATCACGGAGGTTAAAGTTTTAAACTAGCATACACACAAAACATTGGCGTTATCAAATCGATAGCAATTGAATTTCAAATTACAAGTTTTTAGAACACAATTTCAGATTAGGTTTAGATTGGTTCAATCTGTTGATTCAATTTGATTTGGTAAATTGGTATTTTTCATTATTGCATTATACCAGAGTGTAATAATAGTTTGTTGTAGAATTGACCTGCAATGAAAATGCAAGAAAAGAAGCGGAATCTGTTGTTCTTGGTCTCACTGTTACGGAAATATAACGGAGTAATCTATCACCAAACGGAGTCAAGTGGGCCTCGGTGCAAATGGTCAGGTAGATAGTTTACTCCATATATATATATATATATATATATATTTAATTGAACCATTGATATTGTTATTGAAAATATTGTACAGTAGATGTGGGAGTCTCCTTGATTGTCATGTTAGAATTTAAATAGTGAAATTGTTGTGAATGGGGACATCAAGTAAGGCCCTTATTTGACCCGAGACCTCTGTTCTTCACAACTTACAACAATCAAACCACTTGAGCTAACCCACCAAGCTATACATATATTAAAACGGTTAAAGTCTACTTATTGATAATAATGTTTAAATATGAAGGGTTAAGATTTATATACATGGAAAATGTTGTTAAATTGTGTGGAGCAATTGGTAATGAATAATTGAAGATAAAAACTGTAAATAAAAGGTCACAAGTTCAAATTTCAGTAATCTATCCCAGTCATACGACAGGAGTTCTTCAATAGCTTTTCGATGACTTTTCGATCTATAATGCTGTCATCCACAACCAGCACATGAAGCAGCCGGGGAGTGTTCTCTCTCTCTTCGCTCGAATGATCTGACGTCGAAGGAATTCTATCCTCTGTCGTCAACTCTGAATCTTCCGATCATTTCCTTCCCATGAAATCCTTTTCACCAATAATGCCAGAATGCCCTTACAATAAACAATCTGATCTTATTGCCTCAAAATCTGTATGGATTCCAATGCACCAGTGTGACCTTGAACAATACAATATTCTAAACAAACAATAAAACACCCAAATCTCTGTTCAAAGCCAAATCCAGCAATATATACTGGTCAGTTCAACGATCAAAAAATCTTTTATAACAGGCTCATCAGGTGGTGTGAAGCTGGAGTTCACAGAAATCTGAAGCAGGTAACATTTTTTTTAACAATGGGAACAGCAACTTAGCAACTTCTTAAGAGTATATTTAATAGTCTACAATCTAGATATACTAATAACAATTTAGATATATCAATAACTTATGACTTAACCAATAACTTTTCAAAAATATATTCAATAGCCAACAATCCAGATATACTAATAACTTATGATTTAACCAAAACTATTTTTACTTTATTTTTATTTTTGTGTTAGGAATACTTTGACACCCAAAAACCAAAACCATTCCAGATCTTGCTTTCTTGTTCAAGCACCACCTAAAATACAAAAATTACAAACCGAGTTATAGAGTGATGAAATTTATCCGTATACAGAATATTGTCGTGGGGATGATCTCTAAACTTCCATCCTAAAAACCATAGGGATTTCAATGCATATATCTATGAATTGCTTCCAAATCACATCATTAGAGTCAAATTTTCCACCGATATGAAAGATTTTTCCATCTGGTTTCGACAGCTTACCTGTCAAATCCCCACGAAATCATTGACCCGAACCCAATGCAAGCTTGATTCTAATTATACTATTACACTTGCTCAGGAAGTATGAACTTGATTCAAATTTATAAATGCTATTACACAGGTTTATAAGTATGAACTTGCCCAGGAAGTCGACTCCTTCCACTTTAGGGAAAAGGGCCAATAAGGTGGCATTAAAGGCCTTTAAAAATCCCTCGTCTCTCCTTGATTCCTCTACTATTTCCCACGCCTTTTGTTTCATTAGGTCCCAAAAGTGGTGGAATAAATTGGTTGTGAATGCATATGGTCCTAGCGCTTTCCCCAGAGCCATCTGGTTCATTTCCTCTTCTACCTCTTGAAGATCAACGGGCTTCGTCAACGTTTCGTTGTGTTCTTGGGTGATGAACCTAGGACCAAGTATAGTTATCCTTTCAATATCTTGTTTTTTGTTAGCTTGGTTTTCAATCATGATTCCCTTGAAATGATGGATCATTTATTTCTCTATATCCCCCCTGGTTTCTACCTATCCCCCATCGGTATTCCTCAATTTGTGAATCTTTGACCTTTGGCGATTTTGAATTACTGTGCTGTGGAAGAATTTGGTGTTCCTTTCCCTTTCTCAAAGCCACTGGTTTCTCAATTTTTGTTTCCAAAAAATATCCTCCTGTCTTTCCCGGGCTTCCAGTTGAGTGAGGAGATATTTCTCCTGTTGTCTGAGTTCTTCTCCCCATCCTTCCCCCATACCATTTTTTTGAATGTCTTCAAGGTTTGCACTCAACCTTTTCTTGTCCTAGAATATATTCCCAAATTCTTCTTTATTCCACGTGTCTATCTTGGCTTTTAGTGCCTTCAAATTCTGTTGGAATTGATACATCCTTTTCCCGATGGGGGGTTCCAATTCCTACCACCATTTCCGTACCAACTCCTTGAAGTATTTGTGTTTGAGCCATCATTGTTAAAATATGAAAGGTTTCCTGATTGGTTCATCCAACCAATCCCATTGTAAGCTTATGGTCCAGTGGCTTAATCTTGTTGTTAGTAGGACACTAGAATTTATTTTTCTTGTCCCTCTGGATATATCCTCTAAGACTAGAAATATGTTTATTCAAGATGAAACATGGTATGTACCTTCTCTCATGTTACTCCACGTGTAGCATCCACCTCCAGTCTCTATATCTACTAGTTGACCTTGCTCCACAGTCTTTAAAAGCTTCTTGGAATCTATCCATGGTACTCCTTCCCCCCTTATTTTCTTTCAAAGAGGTTATTAGATTAAAGTCCTCCCCCCATTATCCATGTACCTTCTTATGTTTGATCCTTTATCCAACTTAAGAAATATAGAAAATATGGTTTCTGGGGATAGGCAATCAGGCCATACACGTTCACAAGGGTTCCTTTTACCCCATTTTCGAGAATGTGAAATCTTTCCATTATCGCAAATCAATTTTCCCTCAAATATGTCAAACATGTGGAATCAGGTTTCTATAGTATCGCTAAACCTCCTTCCATTCCCATGGAATTCATCGCCATTACCTTGCCTCCTTTCTAGATCCTATGACCTAACTTCTCCATTGTTTCTGATTTACTTTTTGTCTCTCGTAAAAAAAGGATGCCTGGTTTTTACTTTCTTAACTTCCTTGCCATAGCCTTGATTTTCCTGGGATGGTTGCATCTCCTTATATTCCAGGATATTATCTTCATTGGCTAACTTTATTTACTTTAGAGAAGGTTGCTACTATCGTCGAATATTGGCCAGACTCTATGCGTTTGACCCCTATCTCTACTATCCTTTGTTTGTTTGTGTTTCTCCTTTGTTTCATATCATCCTCTAGTTGTATCCTTTTGATTCCTTCATAAGGATCCATTTCTATCCCCAATTATTCTCGATCCTTCTTCTTAATGATCACTTCTTGGAGTAGTTCCAATTTCCTTCTAGAAAAATACCCCTTTCCCTTCTTCTCTCACTCCTTCTCAGTTTCGTACAGATCTAGCTCCGCCAGTTCCATATCCTTAGCTCCATCTTCCTCCATGGAGTCTATCTATTGCACCATTTCCTTCTCCTTTCCTTCCTCCACTCGCTGTCCTTCCTTTGGTATTTCCTAGATTTATGCCTTGCTCCCCTTGTCCTCTTCTTCATTTTCTCTTACCTAAAATATCTTGAAAGAGTTGTTATTGTTTAAACCTCCCCCTTTGTGCTCCTTATTTTTCTTCTATTGCAAACTCGATCTATTCTTCTTTTTACTGTGAACTTGGATGAATCCTTCTTTATCTTTCACCCCCCTGAGGGTGGTCGTTTGAAGAGGGTTGTTGGTCCATATTAGGGTAGTTGTGACTGAAGTGACCATAGTCATGGCACTACCTGCATCTAAAAGAAAGTTGCTCATAGTCTTCTATTTGTTCTTCTACCTTTATAAATTATTCTATTGTGTTTCCTATATCTTGCATAATTTCTAGATCCCAGTACTAACATGGGAGGGAAAATATCTTGATCCATACCGAGGCTACCCTCATATCCACTTTCTCTGAATTAAACCTTTCTTTCAAGGGTCTAAGGTAAATCCCTACCAAAAAAAATAAGTACGATCCTCATTCTAGTATTATGTCGTGATCCTCTTGGTTAAAAAATATTATAGTAAATAAACTTTTAGATCCTAGTTGTAGATCATAGTGCCTTTGTTGGTTGTGGAGCCTAATATTCTAGATCCAGAGATATTATTCAATTGTGTTTGTACCCTAGGTGTACTGTACACTCATTCCCCTTGACTTGGGGTTCGAGGGCGGAGCCCCTAAGAAATTTTGTTAGGGATGTGTGTTGGTCAACAATTTTGTAGACCCATGGTATTGGGTTAACCGTAGTATTTTCTCATGGTATTTCCACTATAAAATAAAGCATTGTAACATGAATGTGTATGGTATTATTTTGTATTGTAAACAATCTCTGTAATTCTGTGGAAGAGACTGTGAGAGCGTGAAGAGGAAGTGCAGTGGTTTTGCTGTAG
>LPNX010216917.1:208487-225865 GCA_001517045.1 Pseudotsuga menziesii | reverse complement strand
AAAAGGACTGGCAATTTCTTTGTGGACATAGCCCATCGTTTGGGTGAACCACGTTATATCTGTGTCTCTCTGTAATGTTTTAATGTGTTTTGCATCTTGTTTAATGATTTAACTGCATATGTGTTATTGCTCTGCAGTTTTGTTTTCTAACTTTGATTCTTGCATTAGATAATACTAGCGATTATTGGGTAGTAGATTTAGGGGCTTCATGTCATGATACACCCTATAGGAAATTCTTTCAGGATTATGTTCAAGGTGATTTTGGACATGTTTTATTGGGGGATGATGAACCATGTAAAATTGTTGGAAAGGGTAAGGCACAGATTAAGTTAAATAATGGAAGTGAATGTATGCTAAAGGATGTAAGGCACATTCCTGCTATGAAAAGAAATTTGATCTCAATAGGGAAGTTGGGAGATAGCGGTTGTTTGTCTACGTTTGGAGAAACGTGGTGGAATATCACTAAAGGATCACTAGTGGTAATAGAAAAAGGAGATAGGGTAGGTACGTTATATTTATGTCCTCATAATACTGATTATTCTATCTCTGTAGCTTCCACAGAAATAGGTGCGGCATTGTGGCATCATAGGCTTGGCCACATGAGTGAGAAGGGGATGCAGATTCTCCACTCAAGGGGTTGGAGTAAGCTATTTACTCGACCATTTTCACTGGGGCCCACTTGATGCCATCGGGTGATAGCTTACTCTGTTACCTTTCCGTGAGGCCAAGAACAACCAATTCCAACACCTACTTTCACACCAACCGCACTCTCGAATTCATCCATCCATAAATTTAGCCATGGAAATTCTTGTTTTTTAAATGCAAGTTTAAAATTGTAAGTTTTGATTGGAATTTTTATGAAAATTGAAAATGTATGTTTAGAACTGTATAATTTTCATCAACTCCATAAAATAACTGGAAAGATCTAAAACTTGGAATGTTTTACCAACTTCCTTTCTAACAATTCATCAACTCCGTTGTTTGTTTTATGGAACCCCTTCCAGGTTTAAACCTTGGATTATTTATCCTTCATGATCACGGAGGTTAAATTTTTAAACTAGCATACACACAGAACATTGGCGTTATCAAATCCATAACAATTGAATTTCAAATTACAAGTTTTTAGAACATAATTTCAGATTAGGTTTAGATTGGTTTAGTCTGTAGATTCAATTTGATTTGGTAAATTGGTATTTTTCATTATTGCATTATACCAGAGTGTAATAATAGTTTTTTGTAGAATTGACCTGCAATGAAAATGCAAGAAAAGAAACAGAATATGTTGTTCTTGGTCTCACTGTTACGAAAATATAACGGAGTAATCTATCACCAAATGGAGTCAACTGGGCCCCGGTGCAAATGGTCGGGTAGATAGTTTACTCCATATATATATTTAATTGAACCATTAATATTGTTATTGAAAATATTGTAGAGTAGATGTGGGAGTCTCCTTAATTGTCATGTTAGAATTTAAATAGTGAAATTGTTGTGAATGGGGACATCAAGTAAGGCCCTTATTTGACCCGAGACCTCTGTTCCTCACAGCTTACAACACTTAAACCACTTGAGCTAACCCACCAAGCTATACATATATTAAAACGGTTAAAGTTTACTTATTGATAATACTGTTTAAATATGAAGGGTTAAGATTTATATGTACATGGAAAATGTTGTTAAATTGTGTGGAGCAATTGGTAATGAATAATTGAACTATAAATGAAAGGTCACAAGTTCAAATTCCCCATAAATACTTGCAATAATAAAAGGATGTCTGCACTACACAAGTAAATCCTCATGACTTCCAAAAGTTGGTGTGAATAGGCACTCTAGGATTCCCTTGTGGTTCTGAAGTAGATTGTAGACCTGTAAATGTTCCACACTTAACAACTATCCCTCGCACCCTATACTAGACCCAAGATCTACCCGTTTGGTGGGTGTGTGAGCTCATGGGAACAATTATGCAATGGATTTCACTATGCTGCATTTTGACAGGATTCAACTCTGCATAATTTGGAATGATTTGCTTGGAATATTATTTTCTTTAACTAATAAAAGCTGATGGAAACGGTAAATTTGAGACGGATGGATCATGGCCATGGAATAATGTGAATGGGGAAATATTAATTTAGTAGTTATATACTGCGAACGGGAACGTGAATTACATGCCCTATCTATAAACGGTTGGTTGAAGTAGAAAGAAATGGTTTGCGTCTAACCATTGTTAAGTCTAGAATCTCATTACTACAACAAAGCTTGATGGATCGAAACTATGCTTAATCCAGAGTGAGAATGTGACTGCAAATTTTGGCATTAATACTGCTGAACATGGGTTAGTGTTGAGTCATCTACCTTTTATCTATGGAACGAGAGTTTAAAATGTTTCCATACTTGGCAACTCTTTTGGATTCCATGCTTGCCTAAATCTATGTTGTAGTTGGTGGAACTTCCATGATGAGGGAACAAAAACCAATCAGTGCGGAGAGGGAGACAGTGTAGTCAAAGTGCAGTCCCACGATCTCATAACTGCTAGTTGGAGTTGTTTGTTAGTGATACTCTTGAACTAAAGTAGAGGATTTTGGACTCACGATTGTCATTAGACCAAAACCTGCAGGATGTTGGACTCACGAGACTCTCTTTGTCAACAACTTTCCATCCTCAGACAGACGGACAGGCGGAAGTTGTGAATCACTTGGTAATACAATTGCTTTACATGTACAATGAAAAGCATCGTCAGACATGGGATGAAAGTCTCCCATACATACAACACGGTTACAATTATGCTCCGCACACTTCTACGAGAAAGAGTCCATTCGATATCTGCTATGTATTTCAACCCTCCATCCATCGACTTGATCAGTTCATCAACACAATCGCATGGTACTGACTGTGACCAACGAGAAGTATAAAAATAATTGAAGTTTTGAGATCAAATATACAATATCCAGAATCAAGCATAGGAAATGTTGCAATGAGCTAATGCGAAAGCTGAGGCCCAACACGATCATCATCATACTCCTCATTCATTCTAAATTGGGGATCAGGTCTGGTTAGATCTAAAGAAGAAGCGATTTACTGGTCCATATAGAAAGTTGAAGCCTTTGAAATATGGCCTGTACAATATCTTAAGGATATTGGATATAATACTTTCCAGTTGACATTCCTTCATGCTTGGGTCTGCATCCAATGTTCAATGTGGATCTACTTCGACCACACCATGCACCATTGTTGAAACAAAACAACTTGCAGAAAACAAAACCCGAAGGCATCCATCCAAATGTTCAGGGGCCTCTTCCTTGTGACACCATCGTGGGGCGACACATACACCATACAAGGACGCATGCAATTCCCTTGTTTCAAGTGGCTAAAGTTGGATAGATCCCAACACAGGGAAAGTGGTACTCTACTAGTACTAAACTCACCAACAAGTTTCCTCATCTAAACGAGCAAACAATGGGGACCATTGTTTCTTAAGGAAGGAGGGATGATCCACCCAACAATTGGCATGTTTTTCGACTTCGACAAGTTCAACATCGACTTCAACAAGTCCGAACCTCAACAGGTTTCGCATCTCAATATGCATCATCGACTCCAACATCTTTACACGACTACGAAAGATTGTCTCTCTATATTCCATTCATCTGTAACGGTTGAACTTCCGAACCGTTCTAACTTTTTTGTAAATGAACGTAACGGGTAGTCACCCAAGTGTCTCAACATTCTATATAATCATGTACACTATTGTAATATACAATCAAGTAATGGAGCAATAATAGAACAACATAGATTTGTTCAAATTCTTGCATTTTGTTCGTGTGTTTACTTTCTGTCCGTGTAGTGTATTTCTTGCTTTGCTTATTTTAATATGCTTCCTCCATAATAGTTCTCGATTCATTCAATCTAACTATTGTTCTCCTACGTGCACTTGGGCACATGGATCAATCTTGGCCATCCACCTGTTACTACTTGCTATCTATAGCGTTGAATGTATTTTCTTGGGTTTATGTCAAGATTTGGAAAGTGTGTATAGTTATGCGGAATTGAACTTGACCCTTCATTTGCTGTGTTGGTTGTTTGATGGTTTCATTTCTATACCTCCTCGCAGATAGCCATGCCTTGCTAAGGTTTTAAGCTTACCTCTTGGCATGGATGTGAGTGAGCTTCTTTGGTTTTTAAAAAAGCTTACGATGTGCTATTTTTATCGGCAATGAGTGAAAATTTGTGCTTTTTTATGAGTGTGTTTGAACCTGAGCCGAGTTCCTTCCTCTGCGTAGACTTTAAGCTTCCTTTGTTTCTTGTGTGTAAGGGTTTACATTTTTATTCCTGGCTTCAGCTGTTGGCGAAGAACTTCTAAATCGACGATTACTCAGGGTTTCTTCAAGGCAAATACCAACTCTTACCAGGTCCCCCCCTTCTGTATTTTATTTTGAGATTGAATAAAAATCTAAATGGTTTAGTTTGTATAGGGTAGGGTAATGGTAGAACTTAGAGGAGGAGAACCCTCGGTACTCTTGAACATTTTTAAAAGTAATATTCTCCCTAGGTCCAAGGTCAGCGTTAGTAGTTGCAAGTTTTCTTTTCTAATAACAAATCTTGACTATACTGTGTGTGTGATAGTTGAAGAAAATAAAAGGGCCAGGTATGGCTACACTTAAAAGAACGCAGTCAAATTTTAAGAGTGACCTGCAGATAACCCTAGCCTTACTTTCATTGTTCGGTGTTTAGGTTTTTAGAAGAAACTTTCCACTTTTGTTGTTCTCTAATGGATACCTTTGTTTGCAATGGTAATGTATGTTTGAAGGATTCAAACTTCTTTCTCTGCATTCAAATGGTAAGAACAAAATATTTAACCTAGAACCTCCTAAACTCGATTTTCATTGTAATCCACTTCCAAAACAATTCTAACCTTTTTAAATATTGCTTGCATGTGCAATCCCCGGTGTGGCTTATCTTGCGTAGGTGAATCTATTCTGCACATAAAAGGTGTGTAAACCTTAGTCTAAAAGCCAATTGGCAGGGGTCTATAGTTCACCAAGCCTTGGGTTTAGGAAGAAAATGGCTTCTCGGCCTCTTTACCTTTAAGAGAAGTTAATGTCTCCAAATGCATCGCTGGATCTAGTATTATATTAAAAACCATCGAGGTTTATAAAACTGTAGGGTTTTTAAGTTATTTAAAAGAATGGCACTCAAGCCTTATCGATTCTATTATAATGTACAGTTTAAGAGTTGAAGCATTGACTTCCAAAGACTAATATCTAACAATCCATTAATTGGACTCTTATTTCGCTGCAATTGTATACCTGTACATTTATTTGATCCTAGGTTAGATTATTTTTTTACAGTTTAATAAGATTTATAAAGGGTTTGCTATGGTCATAACTGCATAAGCATTGCTAGTCAGATGAATTGATAAAAGGCCTCTCGCTCTCATTATTATCTCTGTATATTGCTGAAAAGAAAGAATATTTGAGTTAATAGCTTAAAAGGGTTATAGCATTCTCTATAGGGTTTGCATAGCTTGATTGCAAATTCTTATATGAGATGTACTGGTTATTCCCATTATCTCCGTGCATAAACCAATTGGAAATAATAACTAAAATTTATAAGACATCTGAAATTCATGTGCATAAATTATCTTAAGAAAATTAGTATATTTATTGTTTCAGAAATGTAATTTAAAATTTAACATGATAGGGTTAATAAAATATACTGGGAAACAAAATTTAAGTTGCTATTCTCCCAACCAAACTTTCAGAGGAAGCAAATCATTTGCTATAGAACCAGGGAGTCTGTTTGCTTAAACCACAAGGGCAAAGACTGAACAATACTCTTTCTATCTCTCCACAAGCTAGATCTTTTTTCCCTCCATCACAAGCCTTCTCGATCTCTCCACAAGCTCTTCACAACCTAGATTATTTTCCCATCCATCACAAACTTTGGCTACTTCAATTAGGATTTGTTTGAGCTATGTAATTATTAAATAATAATAATTCTATTACATTTATTTTAACTTTAGCTATGTAATTATTAAATAATAATAATTCTATTACATTTATTTTAACTTTATTATCAAATTTATTATCAAAGTATCAAATAAAAATAAATATTTAAAATCTTAACCATTATTAATCATTCCGTATCACAAATGGTCTCATGATGTCATGATGGTCACTCGAAAATTGGTCAAGCAATGCTTTGCTGTATGTGAAATTGCTCCCATTTCTTTTCAGAGTGACATGAGAGATTCAGCTATAGAAATCTCACCTCTACATGTCTCATAAATGCACATACTTTGGAGTTTACTCCTTTCAAAATTCAATATAATGGGATACTTTGGAGTTTACTCCTTTCAAAATTCAATATAATGGGGTCTCTTTGGGTTTATCCTCATAATTTTCATTCACGCACACATCATATTTAAGGGACAGTATTTGTGTGTAGAGCTCTCATATATATATAACCTCTATCTCAATTCAATATCAGAAAATGGCAGTGCCTGCCCTATTTGTGAACTGTACATATATAATTTCTCAGTCGTTTTACATCTGACACCTGCACAGGCTTCACTATGAATTCTTCTGCGCCTTCCTCCAGACATCTGGTCAGTTTACAGGCCCGTTAAGTATATAATCATGTACAAATTACAACGATAACATTTTTTTTCTTTACGAGTACTGTAAAACAAAATCATTTAGAGTACAGTAATGGCATTTCACCTTCTCTTCCTAGAAGACACGTTCTCAGAGGACATGACCACCACAGGAATCTCCTTGAGCTTCGAGGATTCCTAGAAGTTTTCATGAAAAATATTCATGTCACTTACTATCGAATCAAAATGAATAAATAAAATCATCTGTCCTCTAAACGTTCAAAAGAATAATAATACCTTTACCGTCTTGAGCAAATCGTAGCCAGACATTCCTGGCATAGAGTAATCCGTGATTATCATATTAACCTGAAGCTCCTGAATAAAAAACCAGAGGCTGGACTATATTAGATTGAACAAGACGTGATCAACAATTCTATTACTGCTTGCTGCATGCTATTACGATCCTCACGAACATAATATATTATCCAGACTTGAACATTAATCAATCAGATTTCCGCTTTCATCTACTCACATTTACAACGTTGTGACCATCTCCTAATCCCAGAAACTCCAGAGCACTTTGGCCACTATCCACGGTTGTTACTGCAGTCACACACACGCATTTATAATAATCTTTCAAATCGTTGAAATGACTACATATATAAAAGCAACCAAATTTCAGTAATCTATCACAATCATACAAGATAATTACCTTTGTAACAGGACTTCTTCAATAGCTTTTCGACGACTTTTCGATCTATAATGCTGTCATCCACCGCCAGCACATGAAGCAGCTGGGAAGTGTTCTCTCGCTCTTCGCTCGACTGATATGAAGTCGAAGGCATTCTATCCTCTGTCGTCAACTCTGAATCTTCCGATCCTTTCCTTCCCATGAAATCCTTTTCACCAATAATGCCAGAATGCCCTTACAATCAACAATCTGATCTTATTGCCTCAAAATCTGAATGGATTCCAACGCAACCAGTGTGACCTTGAACGATACAATATTCTAAAGAAACAATAAAACACCAAAACCTCTGTTCAAAGCCAAATCCAGCGATATATACTGGTCTGTTCAAGGATCGAAAAATCTTTTATAACAGGCTCATCAGGTGTTGTGAAGCTGGAGTTCACAAAAATCAGAAGCAGGTAACATTTTTTTTAATAATGGGAACAGCAACTTAGCAACTTCTCAAGACTATATTCAATAGTCTACAATCTAGATATACTAATAACAATTTAGATATATCAATAACTTGTACAATAACTTGTGACTTAACCAACAACTTTTCAAAAATATATTCAATAGCAACAATCTAAATATACCAATAACTTATGATTTAACCAAAACTGTTTTTACTTTTATTTTTATTTTTATGTTACAACGATTTTGACACCCAAAAACCAAAACCATTCCAGATCTTGCTTGCTTGTTCAAGCACCACCTAAAATACAAAAATTACAAACCGACTTATGGAGTGTTGAAATTTATCTGTATACAGAATATTGTCGTGGGGATGATCTCTAAATTTCCATCCTGAAAACCATAGGGATTTCAACGCATATATCTATGAATTGCTTCCAAATCACATCATTAGAGTCAAATTTTCCACCGATATGAATGATTTTTCCATCTGGTTTCGACAGCTTACCTGTCAAATCCCCACGAAATCATTGACACGAACCCAACGCAAGCTTGATTCTAATTATACTATTTGTTTTCACTGAAAACTTCGATTGAAAAATAAAACCAGTATAGTTTTCATCTAAAATATGAATCTGAATCGTCCCTACACTTATGTTGACAAAGTAGATTATTAATTGGGCCCCATATGTTTTCATACGGTCATCTCCTGGCATTTCCATAACCAACCATTGTCAAAACTGCATTTCTTCACCTGCTGCTCGGCTTGCCTTGAAAGTCTTCGTGTGCTCCCTGCAATAGCTCCAAGATTCTTTGTACTTTAGGAATACGATTGATTTTCGTATTGACCTCAAGAGATTCGATTGATTTTTTAATTGAACCGAAAAGATATGGTTGATTTTCAAAGATCTCCCAAATTTCTATGTGCTCAGGTTTTCTGTGATATCATAGCACATTGGGGGCTATGATTAGCAAGTCAGTGATATGTTTGAAAAATAGTGGGTAGCAACTAAACATAGGTAGCTGGAATTTGGACCTATGTAAGCCTAAAGCAAAAAACGAGCATGACGATAATGAAATCCAGAGGATATGTGAAAAGAATAGGTCTTTATCGAAAAAAATCATATTTAATTGAGTTTTTTTTTTTTTTAGTTTTTTATATATTTTATTATAGAAAATAAATGGTAACGTAATTGCTTTTTCATTATCATTATTATTCATTAACAAAGTTGTTAAATTATAATGATTTATAAAAAAAAATTATTAAAAAAATAAATCATTTAATTATTATATTAAAATTATAATAAGTACCTAAATTATTATTTTAAAAATAAATGCAAAATAGATCAATTAATTTAAATTATTTAATTTACTATTTCAAGTCTAAGATAAATTGCAATATATAATAATTTTGGATTCTTTGGAGAGAATTTTTTTTAAATTACAGTTATCTAAAACATTTTATGCAATTTTACAGTCATCTAAATAATTTCTTTCTTTTGTCTTCAGATCATCATCATAGAGAAGATCACCATAATAGTAAAAAAATATCTTTAAAATATACTAAGTTATATATATATATACCTTGTTTTCTTTAAATATTTTAAAATAAAATAAAATTTCCTATATTTTTATATCTTCTTTTGGATTACCCGTTTAATTATTTTTTATATCTTAAATTTTTCTTATGTTTCTTTCTATTATTTTTATTAACACCATCATTAATAATTAGATTATATTATTAATTTAAATTAGTTAAAATTAACTAATATAATACAAGTATAAATTATTTTGTAAAATAAAGAGAATTGTATCAATTCATAAAAAAATGTATGAGTCTCCCATCAAGAAACCACTAACAACAATATAATACAAGATTTCCATCGCTGAATAGTTTAACTTTTGAGTTTGCAACAACCACAAAATCTAAAGAAAGAATAGTTATAAACATACTGAAGATAATTACTTTAGAATTATAATAAAGAGAAGACAACAATATAATCCAAGATTTCCATTGCTGAATAGTTTAACTTTAGAGTTTGCAGCAACCACAAAAGAATAGCTATAAACATATTGAAAATAATTACTTTGGAATTATAATAAAGAGAAGACCGAAAGACTAACATGGTTCATATAAGATCGAGATTACTAGTACCTCTATGTCGTGAGTAGGCTTGGAATCCCTTTTAGTGAATTCCAAAATGATAGTGGCCTCGAAGACGATGTTGATCTTTGCATCTCGTGATTGAATTTGGTCTTGATCTTTGTTTAGTTGGAGCAGTAATTTTTGGTGTTCAATTTTGCTTTTCATCATGGTTTTTTTTAAGAGAGTTTTCATTTTTTAATATTAAGGAAACTATTTTGAAGTCTTTTGTTTCTGGAACTTGTAGAGCTAATATCTTAAATCCAAGGGCCCATTTCATTCTTAATATCTAGGTGGTAGGTATACTCTATCTTTGTTTTCACCCAAGCTTCATTTTGTTTAATTCCTTTTTAGATAATAATGGGGTATGCTTTCAATAAGTCATTTTGGATTCTACTTCTTATGTCAAAGCCTAAGTATGCAAACAATTTTTATTTCCCTGGGTACCTTTTTTATCCATAAATGAAGGATTTTTAGTCCACTCATTTCATTAACATAGATGCTACATGGAATACAAATTCCGGTCTCTATTCTTGTTGCAATTATGAGCTCAAATTTCTTTGTTGCTAACCTCCAATAGACATACAAAACATGGATATGTTTCTTCTAAAGGGTTTCCACTCTTAGTTTTCCAGGACCAAGACCCAATCAAGGATACAAGAGCCTTGTCTTAATGCCTAGTAGGGTACCAAACTTTGCAATTAGTTTGGAATTGAGATTTTATCTTCAAACCCAGCTTCATGACATTACTGCTTGGTTTATCCATTATGGTGCTAAGGATAGTGTATGTCCACAAATTCAAATGAAGTGTGCAACCTTGTGATGTTCATATGGCTAATCCCAACAACGCACCAAATAAATACAACTCTGGAAATGTTAAATTCCAAAGATTCAAAATGTGACTGTTGTTTGTATTTTCAAACTCATTTGATAAAAGATTGTTTCTATAGATTCAAAGTTCAACCCTACACCTATATTCATTCTCTAGTATAGAAATATGAGATACACATATGAATATTGTAATGCAAAACAAAAGAGTGACATCAACCCACAACATTCCAAGACAACTACCAAATGCAATCAATAATAGTGTTGAAGGTTTAATTTATCTCATTGCACTAAGAGTATCGAGTTGCTTAAAACCCAATATGGGGGAGATGTTTTCATGTTCATTATGTAATGTTATGTTCCCAAAAATAAAAGTAATTAGAAAAATTCATGATGGCTCATAAATAAATAAAAATCATGTAGCCTCATAAAATAAAAAATTAAAAGCAGCATAAGTCCAACTTAATCCCAAATCTATTAAGAACCAAGAATGATACAATTTCTTGAGGTGTAAGAAATTTAATATAAAACAAATTACACTTAAAGAAATTGGATCCCTCTTGGTTCTTAATAGATCTAGGCTTAAGATGGATATATGTTGGTTTGTTTATATATGTTGATTGCAAGTACTTACAGGGAATTCTAACTCACCCATATAGAATTCACATCACTTCTCTAGTTGTTGGCGTTTAACCATTCAAACAATTAGTTTCCAAATTCATAGTTTCCTTTGATTGGGTCACCCATATAGAATTCACATCACTTCTCTAGTTGTTGGCGTTTAACCATTCAAACAATTAGCTTCCAAATTCATAGTTTCCTTTGATTAGGTCAATTCCATCTTCTGCTTTCCATCAATAATGCAAAAATGACCAGATTCACTAAATTGATAATAGTGTTATTTGGGGTTAACGAAAATCGATCCCATGAATTACAAGTGATCAAAAAACACATTTCCAATAACAATGATGTCATTTCAAGCATGTCAAGCTATTGGAAAACAATGTGTATAAAAGATAGAATTACAATAATAACTTGGGCCAGAAAATCTATTGGAAAACGTCATCACATTGAGACTGTGCAAGAAAAGGAAAACATAATGTTGCATCAAGTGAAATCTTTCAAAGGCCTATTTATTGAGTTATTTCAAAAAGGCTTGTCTCTTTCTTGGGATGAAGATGGCAAGATGATTTATCATTCTGAGTATCGGGATTTGCTAGTCACAAAGTTAGATTAGATCATAAAATATTTGAAGATATGACTCAGTCCTTGACAAGAAAATTCATCATTGATAAACTGGTTGTGGATTTTGAATCGATAAATAATATTAAGGAAAAATGGGACCCAACTGCCACCTACTTCTTATGTGGATCATGTGAAGCTAAGAGTATTGACTAAAGGTATGGAAAATCTGGAAATGCCATCTGGAGATCAATGGAAGTCTATAAAAGAATTTGGCAAGATAAAATACAGATTACATCAGTGAAGATTTCATTTCAAGATTCGAGCTGAAGATATTTTGAAGACCACTTTGAAGTGGAATTGAAGAATCAAAAGTTAAATATTTTTAGTAATTTTATAAAGATTTTTTTTGTTAAGGTCATTTGGACAGATGTAATGAGGCAGTTACAAATGCCTATTTTAGAATAGAGGTAGTTAGGGATAAGCTCGAGGAGCATTTTTTATGTATAAAAGAATAGTTTGTAAGGTAATTAGGGTTGGAACCCGTGAGAAAGAGAGACTATTTTGGAAGAGAGATTTCAAGTTAATAAAATTGCATATCCATGAAAGGTTTTTCTTGTATCATAGATTCTCATGTTGTTCTTTTTATAGTCTGTACTTCCTTTTATTATGTGAATGTTTCTTGTTGTCCCTTTTTCCATTGTGTTATCCTTCATGCTTGAATAAGTGTATATTGAATTAGAATCCATAATTATATGCTTTGGTTCTTTAATTTCAAGAGTTCACAAACAATATTCCTCTAAATTTAATATTGGATTCATCCTCATATGCCCATATTAATGGGTTGTTTATTTTTCCTCCTTACCACCAGACAATTAAGAATTTGACTATTAAAGTGTGACTATCCTGGCTCTATGAAGAGATTGTATTGCAAAGCACGGTCATTTATATATAACTCATGATTTTAACTCCATGCCAATGATACCCACCCGTTTCATCATTTTCAATCATTAAATATCTTTCTTTAAAGATATATATGGCCTTTCTATTTATTTTTTAGAGATGACCCTTTCTGGTAGGAAAGAAGCCATCTTTCCTCCTAAAGATAGGTTTGTAAGGTTACCTTGGAACTATCCTTCCACAACCAAAGGATACAAATCCGAGTGCTAACATCTTAGCATCATTGCCAGGGAATGAAAGTTCAAACATACCCTAAGAGGAACGATAGTGTTCTCAAGAAAAGTAGAATTTTATGGGAAAACAGGAGTTCTTGCATTTGAAGTTGGTTGTGTTTTTTTCCTGGCAACTTCACATCGAAAATCTAAATAAATTTGATTCAAAATGACATACTAGATTTTAGAAGAGTTCATACAAGAGGTAATCCTAATTCTGAAGCTTTACATGTTGTAGAAGATCAAGAAATAATTATAAGGAAAGAAAAGGTAGATAATTAGAAGGTACTTAGTTAAAAAGTTATTTTTCCTCATCTCAAGAAGAATTATTGAGTTTGCAAGATCTTGATTTGGATATAAAATTGGAACAATATCTTTTAAAATCTAAATATGAAACTGATTTAAAGAAAATTTTAGTTGATCAGAATAGATTTCATCCTTACCTCCTAGACTCACTTTGGAAAAATTTGCAAAAGACTGTAAAAACAGAAGAAAGGAAACAACCAGTTCAAAACCCCCAACCAAAAATCCATAGTCTTGTTTCAAACCCTCCTAGAGCTATGGCTACTAGGTTTTCTCCACTTTCTTTACCAGCTGGTTATGCACGACCTTCCACAAAACTATGCTCAAAGAATTACATTGTATGATGGGGAGGGAAACTTTATATCCCAACAACATGTTGACAAGTTTAATGATTTTATTGACCTAGAAGAGGTTGATTATGATGATGCAAAAATGAGGCTATTTTCCTAGATTTTGTGAAGAGAGGAAAAGAAGTGGTTCAAAGATCTTTGTGCAAGATCTATTCCTATTTTTGATGATTTCCAAACTCTAGAAAAATCCTCTACAAATTTTTGCTTAATATAATTATCTAAAAAAGGGAAATTTTGAGTCTCTGCATGAGTTTTCAAGTAGGTTTATGAGGGTGTATAATTGAAGTCCTTCTAGTTTAAAATGCCTTGTAGGAGCTGCAAAGTTGCATTATGTTGATGCCTTTGAAAGTGATTTTTCCTTACTGTTGAGGGAAAGAAAATCAACTAATTTACCTACTATTTTCAAATATGCATTAGAAGTGGAAGCTAATTTGATGGATTCTAGTAAAATGAAGCAAAGAGCTTGAGCAGATAGGAGAAAGGTCATATAACAAATCAATCCTCAACTTTTCTTCAACATATGCTAAATTTCTTGTCATGATGAGAACCATGGAGAGACTGATGGACAGATTAGACTTGGATAATAGACCTCATAACATAGATTAGTCTAATCCAAAAATTAGGAATCCTAATTTTAGGATACCTCCTCTCCCACGGATTAGGAAAATAGATTAGAGGTATCCAATAAATGCACAAGACTAGCAAATAAGATCCCCTTTCCCAAATAACTATGCGGATGAAGAAGAAGAAACTGATCATATGCATAATCAGATACATCATTAATGATGTAGATTCTAAGATCTATCTCACAAAACAAGAACATAACATGTTTGCTCAAGAGGAGGAGTGTAATACTTTTGATTTGGATATAGAACAATATCAAAGAGGGTATCAAAATGTTGTGAATGATCTCTAAAGGAAATTGAATATGAGAAACAAAGATGTAATTGTAAATAAAGGAAGGATTCCTTAAAACCATCCTTCCACTAGTCAATACAATAAAGAACAACAAAAGAGGAAATTGTAAAGAAATTCTCAGAAAACAGAAAAGAAATACCAAAAGAAAATAATAAAATAGTTTCTCCCTTTAGTCTACAAAATGAGATATCAAAAATAAAAAATTTCGTTTCTTTCAATGAACTGCTAACAAACAATGAGTAGATAGAAAAAAACGTTAGAATGATAAAAACTGATGGAGAAAGCAAGATTGATACATTAGAGATAAATGATGATGCCCCAACCATTGTTCTTGGCCCCATAATAGAAGACATCAATGAAGAGGATGCTCAACCCTTCTATGTGGAAATGAATGTTCATGATATGATTCTACACAATGTCATACTGGATTTAGGTGCTTGACATAATTTGGTGCCAAAAGTGGTGGTTGAAATTTTGGGATTGGAAATCACAAGTCCATACAAAGATTTATTTTCTTTTGATTCCAGAAAAGTTAAGAGTTTATGGTTGATCAAGGATTTGGTAGTTACTCTTTCCCAGATTCCAACCATGAGTATTATCATGGATGTAGTGGTTGCTGACATTCCTCCGAAGTTTGGTATGTTGTTGTCTAGATATTAGGCTTCAAATATTAAAGGAACTTCGCAAATGGATATTTCCTATGCAACAAATCCACTTTTTGGAGAGCACAGGAAATTATAAAGAGATAAAATACTGGCCTATGTGGTGAGTAGTCAATAAAGACCTAATAATCATCTCATTTATGCAGTTGATACTTTTTTGCGGTCTTCCATTTTTTATAATGATTTTCATATTGAAGAAGACATACCGATAGTGGAGGAGGAAAAAGAATATAAATAGTTTTCTAAGAGACAAGAATCCTTAGAGAAGAAGTAGAGGGATGAAGTAGTTTGGTCCATGTATTTTGATGGGTCAATAACTAAAGAGAGAAATGATGCAGGTGTCTAGATTATTTCTCTGGACAAATATTTTAAAGTTTATTCTTTTATGTTAACTTTTGAGTGTACAAATAATGTATCTGATTATGAAGCCTTGCTTTTATGATTAAATGCATTGAAATAATTGAAAGCAAATAGAAGAGATGTTTGTGGAGATTTAGAATTATTTATAAATCAAGTGAATGGTAGCTATCAGACCAAGCAACCTAGGATGAGGGCATATAGGAATGAAGTTTGGGATATTCTTAACTACTGAAAATTTTAAAATTCATGTTTATTCAAATAAAAAATACAAGATTGAAGTTGTAAATAGACCTTCCATTCCTTTTAATTCAAAAGGATGGCATGTTTTTGAAGATGATTTGCAGATAAAGAGATTCGTAGAGATGTTAGATGAATTTGCGAACACAATTATTGATGGGGAGAATCTGAATTTTGAGAATGCTCAAGATGATGAATGATTTGCAGAAGCAGATGGGAAACATAAGAATTTGAAAGGTATGATTAGAGGAAAGGATATCATTAAGATTAAGAGTAATTTTATTCCAAAATAGATCATACCTTTAGAGAAGTTGTTTGATATAAATGATGTGGCAAAAAAACCCAAAGTGCAACCCCATGAATATGAGATTCATGATCAAAGCATTGGAATAGAGGACCATCCTAAGATAATAAAACTTTCAAAATATTTACCAACATAAAATAAAAACAAATATATTGAACTAATGAAAATTTTCTCTGATGTTTTTGCTTGGAGTTATGAAGAATTGAAAGAATATGACACATCCATTATACAACATACTATTCCAATAAAACCAAGTGGAAAAAACTTTCAGGAAAAAAATCAGAAGAATTAATCCTATGTTGCTCCCTTTGATTGAGAAAGAAATTAAGAAATTATTCAATGCCAAAATCATTGTTACACTTAGGTTTTCAAAGTGGGTAGAAAATTTGGTTCCTTTTAGAAAAAAGAATTGAGAGATAAGAATGTGTGTAGACTGTAGAAATATGAACAAAGTTTCTTTGAAATACAACTACCCTTTGCCAAAGATCGATCATTTTTTATAGACGGTTGTTGGTGTAGAAAGTATTTCAATAATGGATGGATTTTTAGGATATAATCAGATTAAAATTCAACTAGAATATTAGGAAAAATCAACATTCACAACACCCTAGGCGACCTTTATGTATGCTAAGATCATGCCATTTGGACTGATGAATACAGGGGCAACATTTCAAAGGGATATGGATATTGCATTTGTTGAGGAGAAGGACAAATTTGTTGTAGTTTATATGGATGAAATTGCAATCTTTTCAAATTTTGACAGGGATCATATCAAGCACTTAGAAAAGGTATTTTTGAAGTGTAGAAGGTTTGGCATTTCCTTGAACCCCATAAAATCAAATTTTACCATGAAGGAGGGTAAGTTATTGGCTCGTGTTAGGTATAACTCCCGATTCAATGTATTACATAGCCAAATGAAAATATTTATACATTACAATGTGGCGGTTGAGAACCAGTCGTTTCATCTTCCTATGCATCTATTCATATTCCTATTTATTATTTATTTACAATAATCCCTAACGGATTATATTCTAACAATCCCCCTCTTAATCCGAAGGGGTGTTCGTAAGTCCGAGCATGTTTCTGAACCTTTCAAACTTTTCTCGTCCAAGCACTTTGGTGAAGATGTCTGCAACTTAATCATTTGTGGAACAATGTCGAAGATGGACTGTTTTGGCTTCTACATGGT